>NKZC01000123.1:0-46824 GCA_002374385.1 Metschnikowia borealis
TGACATTACCGAGAACCCCAATCGCATTTTCACCGCAGTCCTAGCGGCCCGCTAAGATCCCTTCACCAGAGCTTAATTCTTTTGACCGAAACTTAAGGACTCTCGCTTCCAAAAAGTTCAACAGGTCTATGCTGATACAAGCTGTCTCATCAGTCCCCCAAATGCCAGAGATTCTCAGGTGGCACCAAAAATTTGCTTACAAAGCCCCAACACCCTACTCTAAACCGGAATCTAACATGGACACTACTATACTGGTGTACTACTATACTACTATACTACTATACTGGTGTACTACTATACTGGTGTACTACTATACTACTATACTACTATATTATACTACTATACTACTATACTACTATACTACTATACTACTATATTATACTACTATTGTTAGATTCCGGTTTCGTCAGGTACTCTGTTTACTATGTTCATTCGCCGATGATTCCTCGAAGGGAGGAATCTGAGGTACTTAAATACTTTTAGAGAAAAAAGGCGTGCGACTTAGCACGAGAACAATAGCACTGAACGCCGTCCCAACAACGTGCGATGTTGGGTTTTAGCGTCTTGGTATGGCCATTGTTAGGATTAGACAGTGAGGGCTTAAAATACCTCCATAGGTAGGACACTACCTGGTGGATCTAACAATACTGGTGTACTACTATACTACTATACTACTATATTATACTACTATATTATACTACTATATTATACTACTATATTATACTACTATATTATACTACTATATTATACTACTATATTATACTACTATATTATACTACTATATTATACTACTATATTATACTACTATATTATACTACTATATTATACTACTATATTATACTACTATATTATACTACTATATTATACTACTATATTATACTACTATATTATACTACTATATTATACTACTATATTATACTACTATATTATACTACTATATTATACTACTATATTATACTACTATATTATACTACTATATTATACTACTATATTATACTACTATATTATACTACTATATTATACTACTATATTATACTACTATATTATACTACTATATTATACTACTATATTATACTACTATATTATACTACTATATTATACTACTATATTATACTACTATATTATACTACTATATTATACTACTATATTATACTACTATATTATACTACTATATTATACTACTATATTATACTACTATATTATACTACTATATTATACTACTATATTATACTACTATATTATACTACTATACTATACTACTATACTATACTACTATACTACTATACTATACTACTATACTACTATACTACTATACTACTATACTACTATACTACTATACTACTATACTACTATATTATAGTACTATACTGGTGTACTACTATACTGGTGTACTACTAGGGTATTGTGTAAGGCCATTGTTAATATTAGACCACGTGGACTTTTCAATACCTCTATGGGAGGCCTGTCTAAATGGATCTATCAGTTATAGTAGTAGTAGTAGTAGTAGCTGTAGTAGTAGTAGTAGTAGTAGTAGTAGTAGTAGTAGTAGTAGTAGTAGTAGTAGTAGTAGTAGTAGTAGTAGTAGCTGTAGTAGCTGTACTATGGTCAGTACATTGTTACTAAGAATGGTATGGAAAAGAGAACATCATGGAGGATTTAAAACTGGTGGACTGGAGGTGGTGGCTGCTTTCTTGTTGAAAGTGACCACGGATCATTTTTTGATGAAAAATTATAGTGACAGAAGTGTGACAGTCAGGATGAACCAAGTACTTGAAAACAGTCAACGATCTTGGACTGACATGAAACCAGTTCTATAGATATAGATATAACGGAAGAAACGGAATTAAGATAATCTCAAGTACCTTGAGGAAGAGCACGCCAAGGCCTCGGTTTCGGCTGACGTGTCCAAAATCATCTCGGCCCATCCTCGCTTGGGACCCTCTAAAGATAAGTTATCATCGCACTCTACTTCGGAGCAGAAGTCGTTGGCAGGAAGCGAGGAGGAGGCCCAAAAGTTGGCGCATTTAAATGCTTGCTACGAGGAAACGTTCCCGGGGCTTCGCTACGTTGTTTTCGTCAACGGCAGTTCTCGTGACTCTATCATGGACAATCAGTCGTGGGGACATTCGATCCGAGAGAGTCGAGGCCTTCAATGCCATGTGTGACAATGCCTTAGATAGAGCCAAGAAGTTGGAGCCAAAGCTATAGACATAATGTTGTATTACTACACTACTATTAATATACTAGAGTATAACCTTGGTACTGCTACTACTACTACTACTACTACTCCTATCTTACTGACTGTACTCCTTGTTCTTAAATAGTCACTAAATAATTCCTAAATAGTCACTAAATAGTCACTAAATAATTCCTAAATAGTCACTAAATAGTCACTAAATAGTTCCTAAATAGTCACTAAATAGTCGGTACAATGCGGCATATCATCAACACAGCTTTCTAATACGACAGGTAAAAGCTGGTGATTCGTAGAAACTGCTATAAACCTATTCATCGTTGTCAACCCTAACTTCACAGTAACCTTTAAGTCCTTCCGATAACTGCTATAGTGATCATTCACACGATTGCTTCACTCGTCAACTTTCCTATAGATAAGGTTCCCATTGAACATTACGTTTCAACTTTTGTTTTTGTATATATTAATATACAAGGATATGTAAAACTGTACCTTACAAGACCAAAGTCTTATACTTTTCAGTTCGGCTAAGACCCGCACAGCCTCCATTTTTCAGAGTCTGCACAGCCCTATTTTCCTTTCAATGGCCTGCGTAAAACATATCCACGAAGCACCTTGCCTCCGTACAAGCTAGGTGTTCGTTGACAATGTCACGTTGACAATGTCAGAGTCAACCTAATAGTCATTCACATAGTCTTCGAGGTTGCTAATCAAACATGACCCCACAGAATCTGCGTCCAAATACCCACCCCCCGGCTGAGGATGCACAGCAGACTGGGTTTTGCGGTCGTAATGCAAAAGATAGATTTCCACCTCGAAACATTTATTTGGGTTGTCAAAACTTAAACGCAGGGTATTAATCACACGTTCTGGACCACCATCCGCTTGTATACAAGAGTAAAACGATTCATCGTCAAGCTTCCCGTTATTAGACATTGTGAAGTTGTGAGGATACACTTTAGGCCCGAACAGCAATCCGTTTTCAAGGAGCGCCAATGCCTGCCAGGTTTCACGTCCTTTAGTAAAAGCTAGGCCGTTGCAATAGGTGAACTCAACCGGATCGCCCAAAGAGTCTCCATAGGCAAGCGTGCTCATATATTCATGTTTGTCTCCAAGATACTTGGCAGAGAGTGGCACAAAAGTATCATTGAGCTTTACAAAAAACGCCCACTGCTTCTTGGACTGTGCCGATACGGTGACCGCAAAAAGGGAGATAATGATGGAAGGAAGTAATTTCATTTTGGCGAATGAAAACTCTGGAAACTGCCGGCTTTATAGCCATCAAAAAAGCTTTACATTTCACCAAAAGACCTTTCACCAAAAGACCTTTCACCAAAAGACCTTTACAGGTCACGCATGATTATAGGACAATGACACACGGTGCGTGACCATGCCATCATTCACACATGATCATCGAACAATGACACACGATGCGTGACCAAGCCATCATTCACACATGCACACGGTGTGAATCCGGGGTTCAGATCTTGATAGTATATCCCTTTTTTTTCTCTTTTTTTTCTCTTTTTTTTCGGGTTGAATGACTGCCAAAAATGATAAAAAAATATCAGTCATTCATAGTATTGCCAGGATGTGTTGTCTTCGCCTTTAGGTGTATGCGGTATTGATGAAATACGCTATAGTCACGCAAGCACTCCAAATGCTTTAGGTATATCTTCTCTGTTCTAGAGGTGGACAGATTCTTTTATGTGGCAAGTTTAGGAGATTTCGTTTGGCTTAGACCTGACTCAAGCTACTGCATCCATCTATGCACTGCCGGTTAGTATATACTAATTCATTAAAAAAATGGACATATCAAAATAGCAATTCCGTAAAGTGTAAATTCCAGAATAGCTAGCTGCAACACGTTTGATTGACAGATTGTAAAATTGTAACTGAGCACACCGGAAACTCGTGGATTTTTCAATAGTTATACAACCGTGCAATTGGAAAACCGTGCAATTGGAAAACCGTGAAACCGCCAAATTGATGAATTAGAAAATCGAAAAATCGTGAACCAATCAATCTTTTTAAAACCTTTTTAGATACAAAAAGAGATCATGAAAGCACATAGATAGTGAATAAATTGACTCATCAAAGAAAGTGATCCTGAAATATAGAATCATTATTCATGCACATTACATACTGTTGAGCTTTGCTATCTAGTAACGCATAAACTGGAGCGGTTATTCTTATCTGTATCTAAACTATACCAAGAACTTTCATAAAGTACTGCGTCGTCCTCTTTCTTTGTATTACCGCCCGCTCCCTTTTCCGCGGGACATTTACCACTCATTTCCTGCATATCATTGTTGCATCTGTCGTGCTTCCATGCAGTCCCGTGGACCGTACAGTACATAAGAGATGTACTGATTCTTCATGTTCAACAGTCTATTGTATGAACAGCGCTCCTTCAATATATTTGAAGCTTCAACGCAAACAATCGAGACTGGAATTTAAAATGATAATAAAACTGTATGATTAGTCTGTATAGCTTCCCGAATTTTTTGGTTCCTGGTGTGGTACCCCCGGAAGTGACATCAGAGCAGTATTATACACTAGCAGAATGATTCAAGTAGTGTCCGGGAACAATAGAATGTCCATCACCTAATCAACTCAATGTTCGACTCCACAGATCATTGTGACGTAAAGGTTTTCCATTGAATGTCTTTTTGGTTGCAATAGACGCAGTAAAAGTGATCAGAGTTCGATGGTTTGAAAGCTTTTAGTAACTTTAAGAACTGGTTTGACCGACCGTTTTTCCTTTACTTATAAGTCTAGCGGAATGAATGGCTATATGTGGATTGGCAGCATGATTGAAAACCCTGACTTTTCTAACAGTGATGCGTTTAAGTTATACAGGATGGAATAAACACTCCTGGCATGCCTGACACTTTGTATATAGAATAAAAGCAGAGGTTGTAAATTTTTGAGAAAACCGCTCTTGCTGCTCCCCTGAGACCGCGGGCACTCACGTGATTCTGGACACTCACGTGATTCTGGATACTCACGTGACTTTGTGGTGAACGCTCACGTGATTCTGGACACTCACGTGACTTTGTGGTGAACGCTCACGTGACTGGTCATGTGAAGGCTCGCCCCCCATATAAAAGAACAAGCTCCCGCTATTTTACAACCACCTTTAAATTGAGAGAGGACATACCAAAATGTCTCCCGACACCAGACCCACCAATATCAATTACTGAAGAGGTACTGATGCTTACCAATGATATGGACTGCCTTCTCAACATAGATTTGTCCCGGAGAAAGTGCTCTAGAAGTACCCACCACATTGGCTTTGGAGCAGGATGGATGTCCGACCAAGGGTATACCATTCTGAGCAGGTGACACTGAACCCCCTGATTGAATTCTATTAAATCACCGGTGAGGCCGACCCGGAGAAAACCCACCTCTATGCATACCACTGAGGCACTGTACAGCTACGACACACAGACCAAAGTCCTCTCGTCTGCTGCAATTTTGAAACAGAGGTCTCTCAACTGCTCAATCCTAGGATACTATTAAAGAAAGCTGAATCACAGAAACTAGTATCAATCAAAGCTGTTGCTGGCGAGCGTCTTCTCATCTCAGCAAGTTCGCTGCTTCTTCTTTCAAACTGCACAGGAGTTTGTTGAGTGAACACACAAACAAGTCTGAAACAGTGTCTACTTGGGCTTTGCGCTTTCTGTGGAAATATATGCGTACGTGTGTATTTTGGGCAATGGATTTAAAGTGTTTTCACTGAAGCCTGGATAATGGAGGGTGCATTATTGTTCAATCAGTGTGGTTCAACGTCATGCAATTTTTCTGTATCATTATACACTTCATGACTAGAGTTGACATGGATCTAATAGTCTGTCACCACACATAATCTTTATGACCAAACCAGCCTACACAACAAATATATCCCCATCATCATCATCATCATCATCATCATCATCATCATCATCATCATCATCATCATCATCATCATCATCATCATCATCATCGGTATAGTTCAACATCCAAAAATCATCAATTTTCCGTGAGTTCAACTATGGTCAAGTTGTGATTGCATAGTACATATTCATAGACAGGACTTCAATAATTAATCGAAATAGACTGCAGTGTTTCGATAGATAAATGACTTGAGTCTTTACATTCAAAAAGTGAGTCCCACCTTAGAATTTCTAAATTTTGGGACATAAATGTTCCAAATCAACACTCAATGCAATTTCGCAGCCAATAATTTTATCAACAGTAGCACGAATTGTATATGAATAGTATGTTTTATTGAATAAATCACACTTGGGAAGAAATATATGAGCAGCAGTTATGGTGTATATGGCTGAAAGTCACGTAGGTGACGTGGGGGTGTTTCCGGGGGAATGGGTTGCAGTTCCGGGGCTTATATCCAGTTCCGACCTATTGACCCAGGTCGTTTTGTCCTCCCCACAGGAAAAGGTATTTCTTCAATTACGTATTGGATGAGCTCTTCTTCCTTTCAAAAGCACCACCACGTCTCGGGAACCACGAATTTGGCGTGTGGCCCCGTTGACTTCACTCCGAGGGTGTTTGTCACGTGACCATTCCGAGGGCCCTGTCCCTTCGCCAGGTTCTCGGGGCCGAGTATAAGAACGAGGTTAGCCGCTGGAAGACGAAAGTGGCGAAAAACCCGGTGAAAAACGTCCAGGTGGACCATACGATGAGGCGTGCGGAGCTCATAAACGTTCATGGGAACTCTCTGACTCTCATTTGGAACGTATTCTTGTAATCAGGCTAGTAGATCGTGGATGAATGGTTTCTGGTGGATCTAAATCCCCCATTCACTTTTTGTTTTCTATCAGGAGTCCACAGAATCCACTAACACCTCTTGGATCCTTGAACTTGATCTTTGCTTTGTTTGTCATGTACTCCGAAAAGCTCATAGTCTGCGTCTGTTTTTGTTCCCACTAAAAAGTCGTAAATATCATACTACTACTGCTAATCTTAGCGTAGTGTATGGTGTTGTTATCCATAGGATATTTTTATCCGGTCTTCGTAAACCGGTACTCAATGAACTGATGAACTGCTCAATGAACCTTATGTCCTTTTCCAAAACACATTCATCCAATCAAAATAAGAAGTTCTGACAAAATATGGTGTAATTATTAACCACTTCAATTCTCCATGGTTCATCAGTAATCTTAGACACAGGAACGACCACACCGATGACGAATCCGTCGCGATCCTCCTTTTGATCTTTCTTTTGATGTTTTTGATCAACTCTTTTGACATTTTGATGTTTTTGCTCAACTCTCGGTCAGCACTTGGAACAATATGTGGTTTCCCTACTTAACAACTATTAGTCTGAGTAAAGTTGAGAAGTATTAGTACTGGCTAGGCTTCTGAACTGGTCACCAGACATAAACAAGTCCGTGTAGAAGTATGAGTAAGGCTTTCAATAATGATTCTTAATCACTATAACCGGATATTCCTGATTCTTTTGTTTGTAATGATTTGCTTAACTGTGTTTTGGATACACTGTTGGTATAGGCTGGTGACAACTTAGAATATGACATGGAATTGATTCTTCAAAGGGATTGGAACTGATCCACGTATAGTACGAGGAACATCTTTTGAGGAACATCTTTTGAGAAACATCTTTTGAGAAACATCTTTTGAGAAACATCTTTTGAGAATATCTTTTAAGAAACATCTTTTGAGAAACATCTTTTGAGGAACATCTTTTGAGGAACATCTTTTGAGAAACATCTTTTGAGAAACATCTTTTGAGAAACATCTTCCTTTTCCTCTTTGTATGTTTGTCCACGTTTCTTTAGCAAAACATCCTGCCCCATCTCGTCTTCACGAATCCATAAGCTTCGATTTCCTGATATCTTAAATACCATGCGTCCCAGAGCTTTTTAGTAATGCTTTTTTGAGCTTCCACGTTTTGGCTTGACAAGTCCCTGATTCCTTTTGGAGTTTGCTCATACACTGGTTCTTCTAATTCCAGGTGTAATTATGCAGAACAGATCGATGTGGTTAACCTTTCCGTGAATTATAGTAACACTTAGAAAGTTTCGGATACTCTTAAGCAGTACACTCATCACATTGGCCAATCACTACGGAACAAAACAACGACTCATGAACTTGAGTGTTATGATTCTCTGCTGTGTTCACTCCGTGCAGACTAGGTACTCGTTGACACTGCTCTGCTGTGTTCACTCCGTGCAGACTAGGTACTCGTTGACACTGCTCTGTTGTATTCACTCCAAATGGTGTCCAAAACACTTTTAGTATCAAGGTAAAACCCCCAAGAATACTTTGCTTAAAGTCAAAAAAAAACTTTATATTTTCATTGTAGGTATCAATTGTTTTGTTGATGGCAAAAATTTTTTTTTCGGGCGAAATGGCTCTATTTATATTTTTCGCAAGGGCCCCCTTCCCCAACTGCTCGATTTACAGCCATCTCGCACCGGAACATATAAACACAGAAATCCTCACTCAGCGATAAAAATAATTTGGACCTTTTTCTTGCACTAGAACCTTGGAACTAGTAATTTCATACTATTCTGATACATACATAGAATGCCGATTGTTAAGAGTGCCATGAAATTATATCTGAAAATAAGATTTGTTTTGAGACATCCTATTTGGTGGAGTCTGGAAATACTCTCCTGCAGGCCTCTAATGATAAATCAATGATTTGATGAAATGAAGGATTGGGTAAATGAGAATTGGGTAAATGAGAATTGGGTAAATGAGAATTGATGAAATGATGAAATGATGAAATGAGAATTGGGTAAATGAAGAATTGATGAAATGATGAAATGAAGAATTGATGAAATGAGAATTGATGAAATGAGAATTGATGAAATGAAGAATTGATGAAAAGATGAAAAGATGAAAAGATGAAATGAAGAATTGATGAAATGAGAATTGATGAAATGAGAATTGATGAAATGAGAATTGATAAAATGAGAATTGATAAAATGAGAATTGATGAAATTATGAAATGATGAAATGAGAGTTGGGTAAATGAAGAATTGATGAAATGAGAATTGAAGAAATGAAGAATTGATGAAAAGATGAATTGATGAAAAGATGAATTGATGAAAAGATGAAATGAGAATTGATGAAATGAAGAATTGATGAAATGAAGAATTGATGAAATGAGAATTGATGAAATGAGAAATGATGAAATGAAGAATTGATGAAATTGATGAAATGATGAAATGAGAATTGATGAAATTATGAAATGATGAAATGAGAATTGGGTAAATGAAGAATTGATGAAATGAGAATTGAAGAAATGATGAAATGAAGAATTGATGAAATTGATGAAATGATGAAATGATGAAATGATGAAATGAAGAATTGATGAAATGAGAATTGATGAAATGAGAATTGATGAAATGAGAATTGATGAAATGAGAATTGATAAAATGAGAATTGATGAAATGATGAAATGAAAATTGATTAATTGGTCAATTGCTTCCATTATATCGATTTAGAATAAGTATTGTGGACTCGGTATTACGGCTTTTGTGATTCCTAAGACCACTAATTACTTCACTGCCCTGGATAGATGACATTGTTGAGTTAACGTTTTAAAGCACATCCTCAGGGGTTTCTCGATTGGTGAGTAGATAGAGAGAGACAAGCAGAAGTGAAGAATGAGGGGACATATCAATACAGAGAACACAAATTTGGGGAAATTACAATTAACGAAGTGTGATTTGTTTTTGTTGAGAAGTGATTAATTTTAAATGGGGGATGTTTTTTTTTGTTAAGTGGCATTGGATATTGGCCTTGGTATTTATGGCATTGAAATTGAGATCACACCAGACTTGCGGTTATCCACGGGACTGGAGTGCGGGCCGGGTTAGGGTCTCGGGAGGGTCTCGGGAGGGTCTCGGGAGGGTCTCGGGAGGGTCTCGGGAGCAGGCCACGTGATGACCCAAAAACCAGATATATGCATGTCTTGCTTGTGCTTGCATCCGCTCGCTGCCGTCCTTACTAATCCGGATTTGGATACGAGCGAATATAAATAGTGGGGTTCGCCCGCCCTCCGCTTTTCAGGTTTATTATTTTCCTACGTGACCAATTTGCAACCAATTTCTTCCCAATGGTCTCAATTGCCTCAAATCAAGAGAAGTCTATGGCTTCCGTGGGCACTGATCAATACAAAAAATGAAATCTACTTGTTTCTTTTTCACACACACAGTGCTGAAGAAGTGCCAAAATCTGAACACTTGGAAATCGGTTTTAATGGCTGACTATGGCACAGACGTATTTATAGTGATTACCTCTGGTATCAAAGCCTTGAAGTGTAAACATTATTTAACACCCAATTATACTTGACTTGATATCAGAAACTAGACTATGTGGTTGGTATAAACTAGAGCACCTAGTAGTAGAGATGGACTAGAGCACCTAGTAGTAGAGATGGACTAGAGCACCTAGTAGTAGAGATGGACTAGAGCACCTAGTAGTAGAGATGTATGCAAAGCTTCCACTCCCTCTGACTACTCACTACTTATCACTGCAGCTAGTTCCACCATAGTCAGGACCTGCGTATAAAGCCATTATGAAGCCTACTTTGTCCGATCATAGCAAGCTTTCGAATATTCCACACAATCCTTACCAATGCTCAGGAGAGGGTGTCGAAAGCCACGTTTCTCAAAGTTGTACAAGCGGCTCGGATTCCTCTCTATGAACCACCAACCATAGGATTAGTAAGGCATAAAGGCTAAATCAGGCTGAATGTATCAAAGAACACAACTGCCTTATTTGATTGACCAAGAATCTCTTGCTGTGGGACCTTGGCCGGAAGTATGTGAGCCTGCTTATCCATACCACTCTGTACCACTCTTTCAACATCACTTGACATCATACCAGTGTATCCAGGAACTGCCTCAAAGAACTGCCTCAAGAACTGCCTCAAAGAACTGCCTCAAAGAACTGCCTCAAAGAACTGCGGTCTGTAATGAAACCATCTTTATATACTAATGCTTGCGGCCACTCCGTATACGAAGTGAACAAGTATATTGTTGATGCCACTTCACTCAGACTGTTAAGTGAGTTCACTCGTAGACTGTTGATGCCACTTCACTCAGACTGTTAAGTGAGTTCACTCGTAGACTGTTGATCCCACTTCACTCAGACTGTTAAGTGAGTTCATAGATCCTGTTTGGTTCACTCCGTACGCTCGTTCTGTGTTCATCCTCGTCCACCCACATCCCACAGTTCACACATCCTCTTTACTTCACTCCGTACACTGTTCACTTCGTTCATCCTAGTTCACGGATCTCATTCCTCGGTTCACTTCATGTACTAACCACTTCATGTACTAACCACTTCATGAACCAATCACTTCATTCATTCCTTCACTGTTCGCAGATCCTCTTTGGTTCACATCATCCACTCATTCACTGTTCACAGATCCTCTTTGGTTCACTTCATTCACTCGTTCACTATTCACTGTATCCTGTTCACTGTATACTCATCCCGTTCTCTGGATCAAATGAACGCCGCTGTCGGACTCAATCACATCCGAATACTCCCCCACGTTCAACGCAAAAGCCGCGTCCTCGAACTGCGGCTGCATCTGGCCGCGGGCAAAAAAACCGAGGTCGCCGTCCTTTTCGTGCGACGAGCAGTCGCTTTCCGTGCGCGCCAACTCGGAAAAGGAGGTTTGGCCATCCAAGACTTTTTGGCGAAGCTGCTGGAGAATGGCGATCGCCTCATCACGTGACCGTGTGATTGGCTCGGCACTTTTCCAGGATTTGGGCCGCCGGGACGTTTCATTCTTGATCAAGATGTGCGATGCACGTATTTTGCCGTCGCTTGCCACCACGGGCTTACCGCCGTTCTTGTCAAACTGCTCCACGTACGCCTTGAGCTTGCCTTCGTCGCTGCCGTAAGGCGCTTCCCACGTAGACTCATGTGTCACCTGGTTGTAGTAGTACGGCGCGTGTTTGGTTTTACTGTAGCGTAAACTCCAGCTGGGGGGCAATCCGGTCTCCATCTTGGCTTGTGCTAGGGTTGTTAATGGGTGGTGAGTGGGTTGTTGTGTTGCTGTGTTGCTGTGTTGTGAGTGGGTGCGCCTTGTTTCCTGGTGTACGGGTTTACCTATCTTCCTCTGGCGTGGTTCCACTACTAGAAAAAGAGAAGCGAGAGAGTCTCACCAATACACTCTCATTGCTAGTGAAACATATATCTCGGGTTGCAGGTGGTGATACCTGGTGGTCTTCTTTGATATATGTACTGCATCTAGTGAGTTATCACGTGCTGGCCACGTGAAATTTCACATATTCCGAAAAACCCCACTAGATGTCCTCAAAGATCTTGTTGAAACAGACAAAGTTTAGAATAGTGAAATTATCCAAAAACTAAGACATCTGTCTCATATTCATTCCGTCTAGTAGTCATTCTGACTGATAGCGATTCTGACTGATAGTAATTCTGTCTAATAGACTTTCTAATAGACTTTCTAATAGACATCTGCCCAATAGCCATTCTATAATGGCCGTCTTTTGTCTGACATCTGTCTGTAGTCATTTGTTTAACTATGACATGTGTCCAAAATCCCTGCCATTTGTATATTCTGTCTGTTTGTCTGTCTGTCCAATAATCAAGACATCTGTCTGTCTGTATCTCCTCTGGTCCTGCATAGGTCGGTGCGGCCACTTGCCATTAAACCATCGATGGGTGTACGGGTGGCAACACGCTGCTTGCTCTTCATGTCACGAAACAACCGGTCCCGGGTCCGGGGACCCAACTCGGCGTTGACGGAGTTTCTCCGCGTGGAGGGTATCACCGATGCATTTCGCCAGAAAAAGGAATCAGAGCAGTCTCCCAGGCGCAGACCCAAGTCTCGCTCCAAGTCCCCCAAAATCGAGCAAACCAGTGATCTAGATCTGGATGCTGAAGGTTCTGATTTTGTAGATCTCTCTGCTGATGCTTCTGGTGATCTCTCTGCTTCTGCAGATGCTTCTGCCAATATCTCTGATGCCTCTGCCTCTGGAGATATTGCGTTGACACTTTCGGATGATGACGCCGATTATGGCACCCAGGAAACCTGTGCTGATTGTGGTAACCCATTCACTCTCACCGTGTACTCCCGGTTCTCCGATCCCCTCAAAGGGTACATCTGTGAAGACTGCAACGAGATCCTCAAACGGAGGGAGAAGACGTCGCAAAAGAACCAGGCAAATGCCCGGAAACGCCGGCGCAAAATGGCCAAAGCCTTGCTCGATAAGAAGGCCGTCAAGATCAGCTCGCTCCAGGACATTTGCGTGGCTGAAATCACCAAAAACATCGACAACATCAGCGACCTCGATAAGGCCGGCATCAGCCAGACCAACACCACCAAGATCCTGAAGATTCTCTCGAAGAACCGGTCGTTGAACGACTCCACATTGACGCTTTTTCTCAATCCCAAGTTAAAGACACTTGAGTTCTGGGACTGCTCCAATGTCAATTCCGACTCGCTCAATAAGATCGCCGCTTATTGCGGCAACTTGGAGGAGTTGACGCTTTTCATGTGTGGCCAGTTGCACAACGATAACCTCATGTACTTTATGGATAAGCTCCTGCACCTCTCCAAACTTTCACTCAATGGACCTTTTCTCATTAGTGATCCCATGTGGCAGAAGTTCTTCGATGGGGCCATTTGTCCACTCACGGAGTTTGAAATCCGCAACACCCACCGGTTCTCCAATGGAGCGTTGATTCTGCTTTTGGAACGGTTTGGGGCCCAACTCTCCTCGCTAAAACTTTCCCGTTTAGATGGCTTGGACTCCGCTTCCGTGTACGAGTTAATTCCACAATATATCACCAAACTCACAGCGTTGGAGATCTCATACCCCAAAAACCCTTCGCTTATTTCCGATGACTTGTTGATCCACATCTTGGCCCTCGCCGGAGAATCGCTTGTTTCGTTAAATGTGGATGGATGCTCGGACTTGACGGACGATTTTCTCCGGGAAGGTGTGGCTAAGTTCTGTCCCAATTTGCGGGACCTCTCCATGAAGAATCTTGCAAACATCTCCGATGAAGGGTTTGCGATGGCCTTCAAGGAACTAGCGGAGATCCACCCGGGGGGACTTGAGACGGTGGATCTCACCAAATGTATCAATCTTGGCGATCTGGCCATTGATGCACTCTTGGGCCATTCCTCTCAATCCTTGGTCAAATTATCCTTGAATTCAGTCAATAAACTTTCCAAGGGCTTCTTCCAACAAGTGACTGGAAAGGAAACACTGCATGAAGAGCAGAAAGAGGAACTAGAAGAGGAGCCAGCGAAGTTCTCCAAAAAGTTGTTTCCTCTTTTGTCCCATCTTGACGTCAGTTTTGTCCGCAAGTTTGATGACGAGGTGGCCGAGAGCTTTGAGGAGACTTGTCCGAATTTGGCCATTCTCGAGGTTTTTGGAAACAACCGGATTTCTTCCAAGGCATCTCTCAAGCCATCCATTCTTGTCATCGGAAGACAAGCCGATTTGTAAATCACTTTTTAATGAACACTTCAAAACGACTCTCTCGTAATCACTTTCTCGTATTATTCACCATTACTCATCGGGATACACAATCGGAGCGTTTGCCTTTTCCACATTTCTGAATGTTGGCAATGGTGGAACCTTCAAATCATCATCAAGCAAGGAAATCCACTCTTTTCCTATCGTACTGTTAGTGAGCTGCGGTACGTGATCCACGAAGATACCCGGGTGAGCAAGGTGTTTTGCTCGGAGCTTCATCAACGAAGCAGCCCGGTCCAACTGCCTGTTTTCCGGCTCCAAGTAATTGAGCTGCGCCAACCGTTTGCGTGCTGAAACGTTGACCATCAAATCGTCCGATTTTTTGGCGTTCAAAAGCACGAGAATCTCCTGCAAGGCCTCTTTGTTGGGCGAAGAAAAGACTTGGGGTAAATTGGCACTGGTGGCTTCGTACTGCATATCGAGGAAACAGTCAATGACCCGTTTGGGGAGCTCAGTGCTGGTCTCGATGTAATCCATGATAGTCTTCAAGTTTTGCAAGTTCTTTTCGCCGATTTCAAAGTCCACGAAAAAACGCCAGAATTGCACAGATCGGGAAAAGGCATTTTGCGTGTGATACCGGTTGTAGAAACTCCGGATGGCCTGTATAGAAGTCTCTGGGCTTCGGAGATAACCAACTGCAACCACTGCAATTCCATCATCGTTCAATGCCCGGGAAAGCTGTGTCACATGTTCCCCCTTCACCTTTTCTTCTTTTCTATCCTTTTTCACTCCTTGTTCATTAGCCCCTTCGTCTTTGGGCTCTGTTTTGGATCCTGTTTTGAACCTGTCCACACGGGTAAGATAGGTACCACACAAAGATTCGAGCACGGACTGCACTTCGGCATGTTCCGTCCACATCAGCACCATCTCCTTGACCGACTGCAAATATGCTTCCTTGGCATAGATCCGCTGTGGTCCTGAATATAGCCGGATCGCCCTTAGCCAGAACTCCGTGGCGGTATCGAAGCTGTGTTCCTTTAAAAGGTACTGAGCGTATTTCCTTCGAATATCGCTGCATTTTAAAGGAAGGAAAGAGAAGATGGCTTTTTCGTATAATCCTTGGACTTGACCATCGCCATTTTCTGTGTTTTCACGAATGAAATCAATGTATTTCACCCACAATTCTTCTTTGGTGCTGTTTGGAACAAGTGCACGTTCAAAGACACTTTGCACTGCAAAAAACTTGCGGATTTCAGCCGAATTTGAAGCCTCCAAGAGGCTTTTTTCGGTGGCTCCATTGTCACCTTCCACAATCTGGAAAACTGGCATGGCCACTTTTTTCTCCAAGGCACTAAAAGCCTGGATTTCATAAGCCAAATAGTCAAGCCAAGACTGGAACTGAGAATCGGCAATGGTTGGATCCATAGGTGAAAAGTCCTGCACAGTAAGGGCACTTTCAAACTGCCACTTCTCCGTCACCGCCTGCTGCGTCTGCAAGAAGATATCGTATGCATATAAATCCACCAACTGTTGGGACTCGATGACGGAGAGCTCAGAAACGTGACCTTTGCCGAACCGGGCAAGGTATTCCGGCATGCAAGTGTCGGGTATCACATCCTTAGCCCCAAAGTTCTTACTGAACTCTCCAAATTGGGCGTAGTATTGTGCGTATTGGTACAACGGCACGCGAAGAAGACGCAAGTAGATGCCCAAAAGCAGCATCGATGCGGCCTGATCCGGAGTCCGCTGTGAGATCAGTATCTCAAATGCGATGAACTTGTCCCAAAACAGATCGGCGTTGAAGTTTGCACCAATGAGCGTTTCAGCTAGAAGAAACTGGCCTCGGATGAAATCTACCGTATATTTTGATCCCTTCAGGGAAACACCTGAATCTTTTTTCACGGCTTCTTGTTCCTTTGAGTTTTCTTTTTTCGTCTCTGCTTCCTTCGTCTCTGCTTCCTTCGTCTCTGCTTCCCTCGTCTCTGCTTTCTTTGTCTCTTTTTCTTTCGCCTCTGTTCCAGTCTTCCAGGTCTCCGCCTCCATGGCAACCAACCCTGCTAAGTAGTCTCCCCATAAAACAACACTTTGGGGATAAGCCTTGACTGCTTTTTCTAAACACTCTATGGATTCGTGGGGCCCATAAAGCTTGTATTGGAGGATCAGATACTGCTTCCAGTATGCAGTAGCAAACGGGAACCTCTGGAGAAATATCGAATAGTTGGCTGAAACCGCCTTCTTGAGACTGGCCAATGATTCAGGTGCACCTGCCGTTTGCTGGGCTTGTTGCTCGAAGATTCCAAATAAGGCATCCCATTTCCGCACATCTGAGGGGCTGGCCAATGCTATTCGCTGGGCTTGCTCCCAATTTTCACCACGTGCTTTGGGCCGATTGGGGAGGCGAGCCTCGTCTTTTTCTTCCGTATGGAGATCTGCAGGAACCCACGACATTTTTGGATTGTGGACCGGAAGATGGGTTTGATGTTTGAACTGGTCCATGCGCAGTATCCTGCATGTAGTCCCATATCAAGTTGTTCTTCCAAAGATTTCAACACCATGATCTGAGACATGTCATGCTATCTGAGTAGCTCCACAATAAAATGGTATTGAAAATATTTTGAGGCTTAGCAGATGAAGGTTCGGCAGATACCAGTGATGTATTTGGTAGTATCCTGCATATAAAATATCCTTTCACCACCAACAGTAGCTATAACCAATATCAGGCTGACTCCTATCCGAATAAATGTAGGGTGGTGTTTTTCAGCTTTTGAATATTCGGAAACTGTGATAAAGGAAGTTCCAAACGGTTTTGGCCCTTATCTGCAGTTCCTCAATCATGCACGTGACATGGTGAAGGGACATCATAACAGAAAGGTCTCCCGCCACAGTTGACCCCGACCCCAATTGGCAGACATATCCATTTCGGCCACAATTTCCACCACCATAAACTCCTAATATACACACCTCAGATGTATCCTGTACCTGAATGGCTTAGTAAATGGGAGCTGCTGCAGCTGGCCACAGTTACCCCACGTTTACCCAACACAGAGCTTTTCTCCCAATTGCAGAGTAACCCAAAGTCGGTGACGGTTGTGGATATCCGCAATGAGCAGGAAAAAGGCTCCATCACGCTGGCCGTGCATATTCCTGCCACCGACGTCGAAGGCCCCAATGATATCCAGGAGAAGTTTCTTGTGCCGGTATTAAAGGCCAATCCAGAGGCTGAACGGATCATCATCCACTGCAATCTGTCTGGAAAAAGAGCTTCGTATATTGCAGGCTGGGCCGAGGACCACTTGGAAAAGTATGGGCCTCATAATGTCAAGGTGGAGATCTTGCATGGGGGCATTGTGGGCTGGCTCGAGAATGAGGAGTTTGCTTCGGAAACGACCCGAGAATAGTCTAAACGGACTCAATTGTGATATATCAAGGCATCAATTAGTCATATTGAGTCAAGCCAATTGATTCATTCTTTTGGTTTATTCTCTGCAGCAGACTTTCGTCCTCTCCATAGTCGTAATTGAAAAAGTAGTGTATTTCCACATCTAGCTTCAATTAGCTATTAAGGTAGGAGGAAAATGGTTGGACATCTCTTTTGGGTTCCGTTGATAAAGTAAAAGCGCTTTGCTGATTTTGATAAGCTGTGGGGAGATTAATCTGAAAGTAAAGTGCAGACAGTTTGGTCGGGTTTTCCTGATCCTGATTTTTTGGTGGGATCTAGAATCCTAGTATACTCTAGTTTCGATTTCTGATGTACTTCTTGTTCTAACCCTCTTATTCAAAGCTCCGTAAAAACCGTGTCCATATCAACACCTTAAAAGGCTTTAAGTATTTAAAGAGTACGGATATGGGCTATCCTTCCTATAAGCTTTGAAGAAGAAACCGAGAATAGAGTTAACAAAGACTTTGTCGAATTTGCTTCACTGTCAAACATTCCAGCCATTGCTTCTTGGAGTAATATTTTGGATTAGCATAACGGAAAAGGAAAGGGGAAAGGGTTGTTAATAATTAATTTAGCAACAGCTAATTAGATTCCTTGTCTTGCTCGGCAAAATCCACAAGAATATTTAAGCCCCTCTTTGTAGATGTAGATAACTAGGTTATTTTGAATACGTACCTTTGGTACTGCCATCGTTGAATTCAGTGATAATTGAACCTGTTGAAATCGTATAAAGCTTTGGAGTTGGTTAAAAACCTAGTAGCACATCTCTCTTCTAAAGAGTATTAAGAGTTCAAAGGAGGGATTTCCTTGCTCAGAGATCCCAACACCTTAAAAACAATTATGGAAGGCGATGTTCACATTGACCACTTTAGTACCCACAAACAGCCATGTTTTTTTCATGCCCAGCCGTCATGTCTATTGAGTATCCTGATTAAAATCTTTTCCTATACATACAACAGAGGTCATATAAATTTTGCAATAGTAAACCCATTTTTCAGCCGAAATCCTTGACTCAAAATACTCACATTCTCATAGACCCTGTGAGAATTAGACTGAATTTCCTGGGAACCCCTCCTTATATACCTCGAAATCTTGGTGTCAAAACTGACGTGCTTATGAAACATGCAATGCACCAAGCGCATGAACCTGAAACAACATGCATAGTATTGAATTACAGCACATAGTAGTAACTACATTTGTGTACTGACACCGATTTGCAACCCTTACGACCGTAGACCAATCATTGGGATTCCAGCCCACAACTGTACAGCTGCCCTCTTTGGATTAGTTTCATTAACAGACTCTGAAACAGCCAATCAGCTTCCTGCAAGAAAATGCAACACATGCATGGATTACACAAACGGAGGAGGCTTATTTTGGACTAGCGTCACCCGCACACAGTGCGCGATTTGTTGGTTACAATTACTATATAAATGGCTACGCTCCCCCCTAAAAAAAGCTGTAAATGTATAGTGTTTTACAAAAGGGATCTTCCCCAATTTTTTCCCTTACCAGGATATGAAAGTCCCTAGATAGCTGATTCATTGAAATGACTGGACTAAGGGTCGGGCAGAATTCTACCCTTCCTGCGTATATCAGCTGACCATGAATACTGGAATTTCTCCGAAACAAAATATGGATTATTGGATAACAAGAAAACCAAAAAAAAAAAAAAATAAAGGAATAAAAGAAGAAAAAATGCAAAAGAAGGACAAACGACAAATTATAAGATAAAAATTCTATACCGTATCATACTATTCTTTAGTATGGGGGTGTTCGGGAAAAACAACCTGTCTCTATGGCTGTAGTAGGGTTATCTCCCAAATGCGACGTTTTGCAGCAGAGCCTTGCACCCAGTTGGCTCCATGGTGCGGACAAAAGTGCGCGCATATAAAAAGACGAGGCTCCCCACAATTTCCGCCACTTATTCAACACAAATACCATCATGTGCCAAACTTCGCCTCCACGTGAAGTGCTTCCTACTAACGTCAAACCCTTGCGCTACGGCTTGGTGCTTGAGCCCGACTTCACCACGTTCAAGTTCGATGGTGAGTTGGATATCGACTTGAAAGTCCAGGAGGACTCGTCCACGATTGTGCTCAACTCCGTTGAGATTGAAATCCACTCTGCTCAAATCAATGGCGAAAAAATCGATAAGTTCGACTTTGACACCGACAAGCAGACCGTGACTTTCCACTTGACCTCGCAATTGCCAAAGGATTCTGATGCCACGTTGGCCTTGAAGTTCACCGGTGAGTTGAACGACAAGATGGCCGGTTTTTACCGTTCTTCTTACACTGATGCTTCCGGTAAGACCGCTTACTTGGCCACTACTCAGATGGAGCCAACCGACTGTCGCCGTGCCTTCCCATCTTTCGACGAGCCAGCTTTGAAGGCCAAGTTCGATATCTCTTTGGTTTCTGACGCCAAGTTGGTGCACTTGTCGAACATGGACGAAAAAGAGGTGGTGCAACTTGAGGATGGTAAGAAGAAGACCACCTTTAACACCACCCCATTGATGTCTACCTACTTGGTTGCATTCATTGTGGGAGACTTGAAGTCTGTGGAAAACAACGAGTACTCTGTTCCAATCAAGGTGTGGGCTACCCCCGGCTCTGAGCATTTGGGACAATACTCCGCTGACATTGCTGCCAGCACCTTGAAGTTTTTCGATGGCAAGTTCGATATCCCATACCCATTACCTAAGTTGGATATGGTGGCCATCCACGACTTCTCAGCCGGAGCCATGGAGAACTTTGGATGTATCACATACAGAACGGTGGACTTGCTCTTGGATCCTAAGAACTCGGGTATCAACACCAAGCAGAGAGTCACTGAGGTGGTCATGCACGAGTTGGCACACCAGTGGTTTGGAAATTTGGTGACCATGGACTTCTGGGACGGATTGTGGTTGAACGAGGGTTTCGCCACGTGGATGTCGTGGTACGCATGCGACTCGTTGTTCCCAGACTGGAAGGTGTGGGAATCTTATGTCGCAGACTCTTTGCAGCATGCGTTGTCGTTGGACTCGTTGAGATCGTCGCACCCAATCGAGGTGCCAGTTAAGAGAGCCGACGAGATCAACCAAATCTTTGACGCCATTTCCTACTCCAAGGGATCGTCTTTGCTTAAGATGATCTCGCGCTGGTTGGGCGAGGAGACTTTCATCAAGGGTGTCTCTAACTACTTGAAGAAACACAAGTGGGGAAACACGCAGACTTCGGATCTTTGGCATTCTTTGAGCGAGGTCAGTGGAAAAGACGTGGTCAAGGTCATGGACATTTGGACCAAGAAGATTGGATACCCTGTTGTGCATGTTGAGGAGAAGGGCACTGAGTTGACCTTCACCCAGCACCGGTTCCTTGCCACTGCAGACGTCAAGGAAGACGAGGACACGACGTTGTACCCAGTTTTCCTTGGTATCAAAACCAGTGCCGGAGTAGATGAGTCTGCTGTGTTGGACACCAGAAGCACCAGCATCAAGCTTGACATTTCCGATGATTTTTTCAAGGTGAACGGTGATCAAGCGGGCGTGTACCGGACTGCATACAGTCCAGAGAGATGGACCAAGCTTGGACAAGCCGGAGTGGACGGAAAGTTATCGGTTGAGGACCGTGTGGGACTTGTTGCAGATGCAGGATCGTTGGCGTCTTCGGGATTCATCAGCAGTACCGACTTGCTTAACTTGGTGAAAGCCTGGTCGTCCGAGTCCAACTATGTTGTTTGGGAATCTGCGTTGGGCAGTATCATGAAGATCAAGGCTGCCTTGTTGTTTGAGGACAAAAAGGTCAAGGATGCATTGAATGGTTTTGTGCTTGACTTGATCAGCTCCAAGTTGCAGGAAGTTGGATGGGAATTCTCCGATTCTGACACTTTTGCCGAGCAGCAACTCAAGTCCCTTATTTTTGGTTCAGCCGCTGCATCCGGCCACAAGCAAGCTCTCGAGTTTGTTGACAAGAGCTTTGATGCGTTTGTGCAGGGCGACAAGTCTGCCATCAACCCTAACTTGAGGGCTGCGATCTTCAACACGGTGGCCAGACGTGGAGGAGTGGCCGAGTTTGAGAAGCTCTACGCCATCTACACGAAGCCTTCGTCTACGGAGGAGAAGATTGCTGCCTTGAGAGCATTTGGACGTTTTGAAGACGACGAGGTCCTTGACAAGGTGACCGGGTTGTTGTTGAACACCGACATCATCAAGGCGCAGGACATCTACATCCCAATGCAAGGCATGAGAGCACACACCAAGGGAGTGGAGAAGTTGTGGGCATGGTTCACCAGCAACTGGGACGACATCTACAAGTTGTTGCCTCCCGGATTATCGATGTTGGGATCGGTGGTGACGATTGCATCGTCCGGCTTCACCAAGGACGAGCAGAAGAAGCAGGTGGAGGCTTTCTTTGCAGACAAGAACACCAGTGGATTTGACCAGGGCTTGGCGCAATCCTTGGATATGATCACAGCCAAGAGCAACTGGGCCAAGCGTGACACTGACAAGATCTACAAGTGGGTCAGCCAACAATGATGGAGCAATGAGCTTGATGTGACTAACGTGATTGATAATACACCATAATGAAGATAGAGGAAGTATTGCAGTGGGATGCATTAGTATAGATTTTGCATCAGTACTAGTAGTACTCCTCAAAACCTCTCCTCGAAAAGCGTACAAGTACTCGAAGAACATAGTAAACAGAGTACAAGAATCTAACAGGTGTTATTACCTCAGGGTTTACTCTACTCTACTCCATTAATATAGTATTTTATCAACATACTAACTGTTCTAGTACTTAACTAGCTGGTGGTACTAGTACTACTTACTACTCTATACTACTTACTACTCTATACTACTCTATACTACTGACTACTCTATACTACTTACTACTCTATACTACTACTACTACTACTACTCCACTCTATAGTACTACTACTACTCTACTACTCCACTCTATACTACTACTACTCTATACTACTTACTACTCTATACTACTTACTACTATTCTAGTATACGGCGTAATCTATACTAACTGCATACATTCTGTTAGAGTATACAGTGCTGATTCAACAACTCATAGTAAAATATGCATGTTTGTGACGCTAATGGCCTGTAGCATGAAACAGCTTAGACTCTAATACCTCGATGGGTAGAGCATTACCGAAAGTGGATCTAACAATTAGTAGTAGAGTAGTAGTTGTGGTATCTTCAGGAAGTAGTAGTTGTGGTATCTTCAGGAAGTAGTAGTTTTGGTATCTTCAGGACGTAGTAGTTGTTGTATCTTCAGGAAGTAGTAATTGTTGTATCTTCAGGAAGTAGTAGTTGTGGTATCTTCAGAAAGTAGTAGTTGTGATATCTTCAGGAAGTAGTAGTAGTCAATCTAATCAGTAATAGTAGTGATCTAGTGGACACCTTTGGAGTATACCTCCTACTTAAGCTTAGCAAAGCCACTTCCGGCTTCTTAATAGATAGACTGGCAGCACCTTTAAATATGGAGATTTCGAAACCCATCCATCTGTACATTAGAAAACAAGTTTTTCAGTGAAGAGTAGCTTAACGCAGGAAAAATGTAGTAGTAGTGTAGTAGTGTAGTAGTAAATCTGTAGTAATAAATCTGTAGTAGTAGTGTAGTAGTAGTGTAGTAGTAGTGCAGTAGTAGTGTAGTAGTATGACAAAATAGAGTCAGTACAGTATAGAGAGTATACTGGAAGAGGTAGAGTATGGCGAGTAAGTACGGTAACTAGCGTAAGTAATGTAAAGAGAGTATAGAGTATAGAGTATAGAGATTATACTAGACTATGGTAGAGTATGTAGAATATGAGAGGTATAGACAATAGTGAGAGTTGAGAAAGTATAAGCAGTATAGAATATAGAAGTACATGGAATATATAGATGTAGTAGTAGTAGTAGTAAATCTGTAGTAGTAGTAGTAATAATACTAATAATGGTGGTAGTAGTAAATCTGTAGTAATAATTCTGTAGTAGTAAATCTGTAGTAATAATTCTGTAGTAGTAATAATACTAATAATGGTGGTAGTAGTAAATCTGTAGTAATAATTCTGTAGTAATAATTCTGTAGTAGTAGTAATTCTGTAGTAGTAATAATTCTGTAGTAGTAATAATTCTGTAGTAGTAATACTAATAGTAGATATTGTATCTGTCATGATTTCTTTGCAAGCCGAAGGAGTCGGTCGGTTGATCTTTCAGTCCGTAGATGCTTGACTTGAATAGAGTTTTAGTCCAAATATTTCTGTGTAGGTCGAAGTGCAAGGTATTTGGACGGGTAAAAATGTATAAGTAAGTCGTAGGCGTGGGCTTGGGGTCATTAATCCCATTGTGTTCAAGTGTTCAAAATGTCCTATTGGTAGGCATAATGGTGGATGTTGACACCAGGACTTCTCCTTGGGGCCAGTTGGAGCACCCGTCGGGTCATGCCTAAGGTGTAAGGAGTGAGAGGCGGGTGGGGACGTAGCTGGGTCGGGAACTGCATATGCAGTGGAGGTAGCGTATGGTTCCGTCAAAAAAACTACTATAGTATTATGTATGCTAAAAATGTAGGAGTAATCATACATTTGGTAGCTTCAATGAATAAGACGTATTAATATACGTTGAATCGTTGGTTTGAGATTTGTTGGTTTGAGATTTGTTGGTTTGAGATTTGTTTGTCTGAGATTCGTTGGTTGAGATTTGTTGGTTTGAGATTTGTTGGTCTGAGATTCGTTGGTTTGAGATTTGTTGGTTTGAGATTCGTTGGTCTGAGATTCGTTGGTTTGAAGGTTTTTAAGATGTACCGATCTTCATACGATTTTCTAGGCACCGCTTTCGGAGATTCCTCAAACTGAACCCCTATGAATTTTCTAATTTGATAACGGAGGTTCCTTCTCTGGCCTCATTCGGGGCTTCTTTTTGGATCTTGAGATCTTGAGATACCATGAGGAAGGGATAGACATTGCAGCCTGTTTGGGAATCCGACTTTCTGTCATAGTTTCTGCACCTTCAGAAGATTCCGTGACATTGCCTGATTCCCAATTGGCGTGTTTGTTCTGGTGGGTTCGAAAATTAGTAATAATACTGATATTGGTGGTAGTAGTAGTGTAGTAGTAAATCTGTAGTAGTAGTGTAGTAGTAAATCTGTAGTAGTAGTAGTAGTAGTAGTAGTAGTAGTAGTAGTAGTAGTAGTAGTAGTAGTAGTAGTAGTAAATCTGTGGGAGTAAATCTGTAGTATTAATAATACTAATAGTGTAGTAGTAATAATACTAATAGTGGTGGTAGTAGTAAATCTGTGGGAGTAAATCTGTAGGAGTAAATCTGTAGTATTAATAATACTATAGTGTAGTAGTAATAATACTAATAGTGGTGGTAGTAGTAAATCTGTAGTAGTAGTGTACTGGTAATATGTGCATATGCCGATGATTGCCCATAGGAGGAATCACAGTTGCATATATAAAAGAAAAGATTGGCGAGTAGTGGCTGGTAGTATCAGGCGCAGAGGCTTAATGCCTCAAAAGGTGGAAATGCCTATGGTGGATCAGACACCATATCACTAACTATACTACTACTCAATGACCACTAACCCCAGGGCACGACTGAGTCACTAGCTATCGTAGCCAAAGACACTAACCCTAAGTATACTATACTACTATACCACTGACCACAGAACCCTCGAGCCACTTTCATACTCTCGCCATATCACTAGTGTCAGACCTAAAGGTACTGTTCGTTGAAGGTTTTCTCTTTGAGGGCCCAGGCCGGCGGATCTAAATAAGAAGCGTGGGCTCGAAACCTTTCCCAAAATGGTGAGCTCTTCCAGGACAATGGTCAGGCTTTTCATCAAAATACTAATAGTGGTGGTAGTAGTAGTAGTCGTAGTAGTAAATCTGTAGTAGTAGTAAATCTGTAGTAATAAATCTGTAGTAATAAATCTGTAGTAGTAGTAAATCTGTAGTAGTAGTAATAGTAGTATTAGTAAATCTGTAGTAATAAATCTGTAGTAGTAGTGGTGGTGGTAGTAGTAGTAGTAAATCTGTAGTAATAAATCTGTAGTAGTAGTAGTAGTAGTAGTAGTAGTAGTAGTAGTAGTAGTAGTAGTAGTAGTAGTAGTAGTAGTAGTAGTAGTAGTAATAAATCTGTAGTAGTAATAAATCTGTAGTAATAAATCTGTAGTAATAAATCTGTAGTAATAAATCTGTAGTAATAAATCTGTAGTAGTAAATCTGTAGTAGTAAATCTGTAGTAATAAATCTGTAGTAGTAGTGTAGTAGTAAATCTGTCGACGAGTAACTAGCATGTACGGTGAAAAGGTACTTCGTGGATATGTTGAATCGGACCACTGGAAAACAATAGGGCTGTACATACTTTGAATAATAAGACAGGGATGACCTTAGACGAATAAAAAGTATAAGAGGTGTGGTTGTCCCGTCATATCAGACTTTGGTCTTGTAAGGTACAACTTCCATATCCTGGATATTAATATATACTCAAACAAAAGTTGAAACTAACACCATGGAACACTTAGTAGGTATCAGTATTGGTACTGTAGCAGTAATAGTGTAGTAATACTAGTGGTAATAATAATAGTGGTAATAATAATAGTGGTAATAATAATAGTGGTAATAATAATAGTAGTAATAGTATAGTAGTAATAATAGTAGTAATACTATAGTAGTAATACTATAGTAGTAATACTAGTGGTAATAATACTAGTGGTAATACTATAGTAGTAATACTAGTGGTAATAATACTAGTGGTAATAATACTAGTAGTAATAGTGTAGTAGTAATACTATAGTAGTAATAGTGTAGTAGTAATACTATAGTAGTAATAATAGTAGTAATACTAATGGTGGTATTGCTATATGGTGAACGGATGGGGATATACCTTTTGCTTTTTTCTTTCTATACCGATATAATTTATTCATTGTATTTATTGACTCATACATATAGCACCTTAAATAAACAATACCCCATTTTTTGCATATACCTTTAAAATAGCTGATTCTTTTTCAAGGTTATTAATAAAACAGTACTATTCAGAAAATAAAATAGGCCCCCCCAAAATAAGTCCACAGCGTGTCCTGCATATACATTCTATTATAATAACTAATATTTATAAAATTATTATATGTGAATTCGGATGTTCTATGTGTATATATATTGTTTATAGTATTTTTCTATAGCCTCGCTGATATCTCACTGGCATTTGAATGGAATAATTCTACTACTAAGTTGCTTAAGATTTCTACTATATGCAGTTCGAGCACCTCTCAAGTATACTACTAGTATAAACTACTAGTATAAACTATTTATAAAACTACTAGTATATTAATAATGGTGGTGGTAAGTAGTTGTAGTCGCCTTTTTAGGTAAACACCGTTCGTGTCTTTGGGTTTAGGCACTACCAGCTATAGTGCGTCTGACTACGGCTGTCGTGACTCTCATCATACAGTCTAGTCTTTCGAACTGTTGACTCCTACTCCATTTATCGGATATGGTAGCAGGTATGCCAATATCATGTATGCAGATTTCATGTGTTTGGCTCTCGGATAGCTCATATACCTTACTAAGTTGACGGTCTGGTGTTGTATGCTCAATCTAGCAATGTTGAGTATGAGTTTCCAACAATTGTCTATACTTTGGTTTATGACATGATGTAGTATTTTAGTAGTTTAGTAGTGTAGTTTAGCAGTTTAGTAGTTTAGTAGTTTAGTAGTTTAGTAGTTTAGTAGTGCAGTAGTAGTGTAGTTTAGTAGTTTAGTAGTTTAGTAGTTTATTAGTTTAGTAGTTTAGTAGTTTATTAGTTTAGCAGTTTACTAGTTTAGTGGTTTTATGAGAAAAGATGTGTGTGAAAATTGAGCTTAAGGGTGTAATGGGATCCAAATTTGGGTAATAAAGGTATTAGGATGGCCGGTTTTGCCGTTGTCATTTCAGTCTACCCCAGTTTAGCCTATCGTATTAAGCCTATCCTATTTGGGCTTTCCTACTTGGCCTTCTCCTGTTTTAATAGCATTGGGGAAGCGCAGTATGAGTATATTATGAGTATGTTATGAGTATGAGTATGTTATGAGTATGAGTATGTTATGAGTATAATATGTTATGAGTATGATATGTTAAGAGTATTTGTAGATTGTCATGAACGTTAACTAATAAGTTATCTTTATTCGCTGGTGATTTCGTACAAGTAGAAATCTGTTTTGCGCTTTTAGTGTTTCCAGAGAAGAGGTGTCGTCCATGAGCATTCTCATACATACTATATAAATTCATACATTCCAATATAAATTCATACATTCCAATATAATGTCATACATTACTATATAAATTCATACAGAGATTATCTCCTATATCATATTCTATTATCATATATTTTCTCACATATCATAAGTTATTAATATAGATCAAACACAGGAACTGATTTATCTTATGAGTTTTGTATCCCTAGTATCATTCTTATGATTCTTATCTTGATATCTCTAGATTTTGTATGTAATCTCTGTATTGTATATAATCTCTATATTGTTAGACCCACGATAAACAGGGCCTGCCTATAGAGTATCATGAACCTGTCCGATGGTAACAATGGCATAGTTTAGTAGTGTAGTGTAGTGTAGTAGTGTAGTGTAGTAGTGTAGTGTAGTTTAGTAGTGTAGTTTAGTAGTGTAGTTTAGTAGTGTAGTTTAGTAGTGTAGTTTAGTAGTGTAGTGTAGTAGTGTAGTGTAGTAATTTCATAGTAATGCATGGGAACATGGGAACGTGGGAACGTGGTGAATGGAGTATGTTGAGGAAGTGAGAATATCAAGTCGCATTTTTTCTGAATCCAGCACTGGTGAGAAGAAACAGAAACTCTGGATAACACTTAAAAATCGAAATCACATGCAAATTAGTTCCTTTTTTTGGTCCTAGATTGCATTTATTGAAGAGAATGAATATCGGGTTATCTGACCTGGCGACTGTATATAGCTTTTGCAGCAACCGTAAAGCATGAAATCAGACACCACCATGGAATAGACAGACAGTGAGAATCAGTCCAGGTCCTATGTAAACATCAGTACCTCTACACTATCAATATTGGTAGGTCTGGTGTCGGGAGATATTTTTGTATGTCCTCTCAGTTGATATATCTTTCGGATTGATTCTCTGCAGGTTATGAGCCCTGTTAATAGTTCCCTGCTTTGCATACCTCGAATCATGGCAATAGAGTCTAAGTGTTGATATCCTAATGTTGTTATCAAATTCGAACAGTCGGTGAAGAAGAATGGATAGAAGAATTTCGATCAGATGAGTGGTTATTTGGACCCAAGCCTGAGCTTAACTATGATTAGAGTACAGAGTCTGTGAGTAGAGTCTGTAGAATAGTTTGTGAGTAGATCATTAGTAAAAAATAGAGTAGAGTCTGTAGAATAGTCTGTGAGTAGAGTCTGTAGAATAGTCTGTGAGTAGAGTATGGATTACTGGTAGAGTAGAGTATGGATTACTGGTAGAGTAGAGTGCTAGAGTCTTGTTCTAAAGTTAAGGGACTAGCCATCTTTCACAAGAACAATAGAGGCAGGTGATTGTTCTAGCTATACGAATCTACTCTACACCTATGCCTAATGTGGTCTGTACATTGGTACATCTCCACTGTTCGTTGGTATCTGTAGAAGACGGAGCTGCTTATGACTTTGGGAGTGGAAGCGTAATGGCAGAGCCCTATGTAGCTTTTGCATCGCCTCCCCTGTCTTTCATTTGCGTCATTACTATTGCACTCATTGTCCTCTTTATTGTCTCCTGTGAGAACTACTCGATACACTCCTTAGGTATTCACTTCATGATATCACCTCTCGCAGATAAGTCTTTGCATAGTAAGTTATAGTGTAAGCTATAGTCACAGACTAGAGAAAACCGGTGGTGGCGAGAAGTCTCTTGTGGGAGCCTGTCGTATTTACATAAGCAGAAGGGTAGTGTATTATCATGGTACTCAGTACTACGGCCGATACGATGTAGTGTATCTTACTTAGATTAGAGATTGTTAGGACCAGTTGGCATTACATGATATCTCTAAGGTACAGCCCTGCCCAAGTAAATCTAGCAAGTAGTATAAGTATAGAGTGTAGAGTGAGTGTAGAGTATATATTTAGTGTAGAGTATAAATTTAGAGTAGAGTATAAATTTAGAGTAGAGTATAAATTGAGAGTACAGTATAAATTTAGAGTAGAGTATAAATTTAGAGTAGAGTATAAATTGAGAGTAGAGTATAAATTTAGAGTACAGTATAAATTTAGAGTACAGTATAAATTGAGAGTACAGTATAAATTTAGATTAAAGTAGAGTCAGTGTAGAGTCAGTGTAGAGTGCTTCACATGTGACTGGTAAGTATGGAACCAAGATCTCTAAACCCTCTTTCCCAGCAACATGGCAACGTATATTGTTGGAATTGCTTAGACTGAGTGAAATTGATGGGCAGCAAAATAAATGGATTGGGAAATGCTGGGTTACGAATACTGGGCTGAATAGCACTGGAGTGGTGGAGACTGGGAGTACTCAGCATACTGAAGTGGCTAGACAGGCAGACCTGGAATTAGTGCCAAATGCCAAAGTCACCACCGACAATTCGTACGATGGCCAGACCGGGGAACTTATGTCCAAATGTGGCCAAATGTGGCCAAAAGGTGCCAGAGTTCGAGCTATCCGTAAACACACTGGACGTGCCGAGGACTGACGACTGAAAACTGACGACTGAAAACTGACGACTGAAAACTGACGACTGACGACTGACGACTGAAAACTGACGACTGAAAACTGACGACTGAAAACTGACGACTGACGAATACTATTAGGCTATCCTAAGGGTAATGAAGCTCTAATGTTGATAAATGTGAAATATATGGTTCTAGGTTTTAGGCGATCATGATGGTTTCTAGATGCGTGCTCCAGGGTACTACTGGTACTCATCAGTGCACTGGAAAAGCCTGGACTTGGAGCCCCAGACCCATGTCCAACTTGACCCATGTCCAACTTGACCCATGTCCAACTTGACCCATTTTTTTCCATTCTTCATATGCACTTCTCACCACTGGTGCCAATACGTCATGGCTTTGTTTACTAATCTTATGCGTCTACAAATACCTTCACTATGGTAGACCCAGCCAGCTGACTTTGAAATCAGTGCACATCTAGAGATCGTCTTGACCCATCGTCTACACCTACACTCATGAGAGCAGCAAAATGGGATTCATGCGCTACCAAAAATCATGCATGGATTGGAAGATACCCTATTTTCTCTGGTATCTAGACCACTCTATTTGATAGTGTATACCATTTGCAGCAGCTAGAGTGTACCTTGACTACTGGAGTGCTACGTATAGTACTATGTGTAGGTAGTACTTTGGTACCACGTATAATACCATTTGTAGGTAGGATTTTGGTACCACGTATAATACCATTTGTAGGTAGGATTTTGGTACTACTAGACTCATTCTTCAAGGTGTCATTCCGGAAGAGTATTCCCTGCGCTTAAAACTCCAGAGCAGATTGCCTCATACATAAACACCTCGCATGGAAGTCTCCGTGACTTGATGCCCAAACCTGGCAACCATGTGGACAGTACTACCGTCCGCGAGATGCTCCAATTGTCTGGGTTCGAGACGGATATCACCAACGAAATCGAGCAAAAGTGGACCAATGCTTTGAACACGAAGGTCGGGTTCATTAACCACTTAGACAATGGATGTGGCTAGTCCAAAACAAATGCTTCTGTATTTAGGCCCATAAGCCCGACCACAGTCCGCCAAAACCACTTAAATTAGCTGTTTTGCAAAAGCTGGTGGAAGAGTACCAGGAGGTCCAATCCGAGCCCTGGGATACCCGTGCATACATTAAAGACACCGTAAAACTATAAAACTCAGTCATAAAACTCTATAAAACTCTATAAAACTCTCTATAAAACTCCATAAAACGCTCTATAAAACTCTTTACAAAACTCAGTATAAAACTCAGTATAAAACTCTTTACAAAACTCAGTCTATAAAACTCCATAAAACTCTATAAAACTCTATAAAACTCTATAAAACTCTATAAAACTCTATAAAACTCTTTATAAAACTCAGTCTAAAATGGGCTTTGCAACCAAATTCGTAGCTAGGCGTAGCTTATAAAAACTTAATTCCCGGAACTTTATCAACCAATTATTATGAAAACTTCTCTTTTAATCCTGACATTCCTCGTAGCCAATACTAATTCGGCATACGCTGATCGGAGCTTCTATGGTAAGGTCAATAACACTTAATATCCAGTTACGCAATTAAATTATCCTGAGTTTAATTATCTTGTCCTTGGTGGAACTGAGCACCTTGAAATACCCAGGTTCAGTTTGGTCAAGCAAGTTGCCTCCACTGAATACAACAACAAAAGAAAAGTATTTGGCATTATCCTAGGTGGATATTTAACCTTTGGTGACCCTCGAGACGTGCGAGTAGTTCCCGTGGAGTTGGATCATCACTCAAAACTCCTAAATATCCAGCCCCACTTGTGCAAGTAGGGTACTATTTGTAGGTAGGATTTTGGTAGTATAATACTATTTGTAGGTAGGATTTTGGTAGTATAATACTATTTGTAGGTAGGATTTTGGTACTACGTATAATATGTGTAGAGTAGGATTTCGGTACTACTAGACTCATGATACTATGGGATAGACTCATTAGTGTGATCAGTAGTGAGTATACCGACCAGCTCTATTCCTTTCAACTTATCTTTTGGTATACATTAAAACCCTCTTTCTCAGTCCGTCTATAGTTATTAATGAGACTATTCATTCTCCCGATCACCGTAAATCCAGCCCAGAGTATAGTGTACCAGTATAGTGTACCAGAGTGTAGTGTACTAGAGTGGTTACCAGTATAGTTTAGTATGAGTTTAATAGATCCAGTAGTTTCAGCAGAATTTGTATTCATTAGATTCAGTGGCAGAGTAGAATGTGAGATCTTGTTGCAACGTTAAAACACTAGGTCCCTTTATTCATTGGTGGCTCTTCAAACGGAGAAACTGAGCTGCTTGATAAACTTTTGGGAGAAATGGCTTCGAAGAACTCACTAGAATATACTGATGTTTGTTCTAGAATGTCTAGTGGATCTACACTCTAGATATCCTCCTATAAATTGTGAGTGCACATCTTTTAACACCAAACAAGACACTGACAGCACCCTCTGGGCCACTTAAGCTGAGCCAGGTAATTGATACTGGGTGGTTAAAGTGTTGGTAATGGTAGGCACAAAAACGGATGGGTCATATGACATAATAGAGACCACGACTTAAGAATAGAGATTCAGAGGAATACAAAATATGAATACAAAATATGAGGAATAGAGATTATGAGGAATACAAAATATGAATACAAAATATGTGGAATACTAAATATGAATACAAAATATGTGGAATACTAAATATGAATACAAAATATGAATAGAGATTATGAGGAATACAAAATATGAATACAAAATATGTGGAATACTAAATATGAATACAAAATATGTGGACTTTAAAGCTTTATTAGAATATAATTTCATCAAAATATTTAAACGTCGAAGCTCTATTAATAGATCCACTTAAACATAATGTGAGAATAAGATTACTAATATCCTTTTGCAAGAATATAAGTGATCGAAGATGAATCCAAAAGTACCTAGAGAGAAATCAACGTGATAACAATTCCAAACTACGCGAAGGCATGTGCAAACGCTCAACAGTATTTTAACCATTACTAATTATTTAATTTCTACCTCTAATTCTTATGAAAAATGAATAATAATATTATGTATATATATACTGTTAGATTCTTGTTGAACGTATTGTACTAAGTTATCTATTTATTCGTTGATGGTTCCTCACCAAGAGGAACCAGTGCGATTTATATAGCTTCTGAAGAGAAACATGGCAGTGAAAACTCTCCACCAAGAACAATGGTGATGATTGTTCTTGGCATCTTCGAAGGGGGTCTTCGAAGGGGGGCCATCATTGTTGATGGTCGAACGCCGTCTCAACGGCGTTCGTAGTAGCCCTAAATAGGATCGGGCAGAGAGACTTTCTAATCCCTCCATAGGTAGGTTACTACCCATGGCGGATCTGACATATACTATGTAATATAAATAATTAAAACGATAAAAATATTAATCATAATAATGAAAGGTATATTATATCATGAGTTATAATACAATTAAATATATATTTAACCTAATAGGTTATATAAGATATACATCTTGTTGTATAATATTTATAATCAGATATGCTCTCTTTAATTATAAAATATGAATACAAAATATGAATACAACATATGAATACAAAATATGAATACAAAATATGAATACAACATATGAATACAAAATATGTGGAATACATAACATGACTTAAGATTAGATGAGATTGAGATAGAGACCACAAAACATTCATATACTTCATGGAATGATATTAAGTCTCAGCCTCTGTACTACAGATATGTCCATCCAGAGCTGAATGACTGACTCAAGTTCACTCAATTTTGTTAGAATTATTATGCGACCTGAGGCTCTAATTTCCAAACCTAGTCTCCATGTTTTCATGTCAGTATTAGTATAGTATATCTCTATATACGTATAGGGACTGCAGTAAATAAAAAATAGACCCAGTAGAGTGAAAAGATTACGATATTGTGAAGAAAACAGACCCAGTAGGTATGGAAGAGAGTCGGAACCCCAATTCGACCAGTGCGCGCCATAATATCTGCGTTACTACTATGACAAACTGACTGGCACTGGCACTGACTCTGACAAAGGCGACTGTACTGTTTATATTGTACTGTATTGTTAGATTCTGGTTACTTCCAGTACTCTATTTTAGTGTGTTTATTCGCAGATACGACTCTGCGGTCTGAATGGGTTGTCTGGTCCAGATGTGAGGGTGCCCGAATCCGTTTTCCGTCGTATGTCACCGACCGCCGGTTCATGACTGGCAAATGAACGTTTCACTGGTGAATCACTGGTGAATGACTGGTGTTTCAAGTGTTTCAGACGTGTTTCAGACGTGTTTCAAGTGTTTCAGACGTGTTTCAAGTGTTTCAAGTGTTTCGGACGTGTTTCAAGTGTTTCAGACGTGTTTCGGACGTGTTTCAAGTGTTTCAGACATGTTTCAGACGTGTTTCAAGTGTTTCAGACGTGTTTCAGCACTGTTTCAAGTGTTTCGGACGTGTTTCAGCTCTGTTTCAGCTGTATTCTGGTGTGTTTAAGCCGGCATACGTGCTGGCTGGCTCCTTGCAAACAAAGTCACTCTCCTCCACTGCGGTTAGCACTGTTCAATCCGACTTCGCTTTCTTCGCTTGGTTTCTTCGGTGGGAGATAGCCGATGATGAATATTTTCTCCTAATCAATGCCCACAAGCAACAAGGATTATCCCTCGTTAAAACCACACGTTCTTACCAAGACGTTTTATCCACTCTCAGACAACATGATTGTTTATCCCACCTTGACCCTTCCTTCCCTCAGGTCCTCGAATTTCTCCTTACTTCAGGCGCTTTATCCAAACCTACTGTTGCACAGATCCTTCCTTGTTACGAAGCCCACCCTACCTACTACACGTTTTTCCAACATCTTGACAAACATTTCTGGAACCTTTTCCGTGTCCTTCCTGGCAGACCCTCTAATGATCCCCATGTTAAACGTCACTTTCTCCGCTCTGCCCAACATCGGCTAAAAACACTAAGACAGAGTACTGGACGTACGAGAATCTAGCATGTATTATACTGCACTGTACTGCACTGATAATGTGAGTGATAATGTGAATGAATGTCTGACCCTGAAAATGCGTCATAATCGACAGACAATCCACCGGTTCTAATGAATAAGACGCATATAGATCCTGGAGATCAACGAAACCGACCCTAGTATCGGCAGTATACGTATTGGTATGGTCAGTACGGATGGTCAGATATATATTGGTATGGTCAGATATATATTGGTATGGTCAGATATATATTGGTATGGTCAGTACTTATGGTCTTATCGGATACTTATGGTCTTATGGTCTTATGGTGAGTAGTATAGTAGTATTAGAAAGATGCTACTAAGCTATTTGTCACCTACACCCACTCAACTTCTTATCCTTTTTAAGTCATAGAATATTCATATTTTAATGGATACTGAAAGCAATTAAATAGTGTTTAGCTCTTAAACGCTTGGTATTCTAGCTACTGCTGAGCTATGGTGCTGTAGTACTGAATGGTAACATCACCAGATACGGCTCCTTATATGCAAATCCATAGTGGATATGACCAGCTGGTCCACTGGTGTAGACATCCGAGCAACCACTCGATCTAGAAAGTCTGTTTTATGGACTCTCTGGGTCCAGAGAGCCACTCTTCTGATCTCTCTAGCTGCAAAAACTCCATTATGGAATCTCCGTGTCGAGGTTCATGAAGCGCAAAATCAACACAAACTGGTTCTCCTCAAACGCAAAAATCTGCCTGAACTTCTGGATGTGTTTCCACCGCTTCAAGTTCATGGTCTTCTCCTTACGCAACCGGTCCCACAAATGGTAACCTCCCAAGCTGCGAAGCACATCGGCCGTGGAGATACTCAAGCCATAGCGATCGGCCAAAGTGGGAGTGATGTGGGCCTCGTTCTGGAGATGCAATGCCCACACCAAAATGTGGCCGAAAAACGACAACACCGTATAGTCGACCTGGTTGCGGTGGGCCATCTTGTTGGACACTGTCAAGTTTGTTTTGGTATGCGTAAGGGTCAAGTGGTCATATTCAGGCAACCACAGCAACAAGTCCGGGTTGGCTTTGGTGATTGTATTGAAGCCACTGGCCTCGTACAACGCCACATGCACACACACCGTGATGAATTGCGTCATGCGATGCGTATTGTGGAAGAGAGGCTGTGCTGCCTTGTTGGCGGTGTGGACGAAATCCAAGGCGTTCCTGCACATGGCGGACGTCTTCAGGTTCACCAAGAGTTTGACCTTGACGTCGCTTGTTTTCAGGGTGAAGATCTGGTGGTGGTCGAGTCCGAAAATTGTAGATACTGGGGGGATGGCTGGGAGTTGGGTGACTTTGGTGGCACGTGAAGATGACCCATTGACTTTTTTGACCTCTCTCTCTTTCTCCAGTTTTTCCAACTTTTCCTTCTCCAACTTTTTCTTTTCCTTTTCCAACTTTTCCATTTCCATTTCCATTTCCTTTTCCATTTCTTCTTCCATTTCCTTTTCCTTCTCCAATTTTTTCTCCTTTTCTGGGGACTTCATGGCGTCAGCCTTGAGAGTGCCGTTTCTGGGGGTACCGTTCTTTGGGGTGCCATTCTTTGGGGTACCGTTCTTTGGGGTGCTATTCTTTGGGGTGCCATTCTTTGGGGTGCCATTCTTTGGGGTGCCGTTCTTTGGGGTGCCGTTTTTGACTTTACTCTTGGAAGACTTGTGCTTCTCTTTCTTGGCCTCTGGCTTCTTGGGTTCAGGAGTTGTACTATTGTGGGGCCCATGGTCTGGGTCACGTGACTCGCCATTTCCATCTCCAAATCCTTCATTTCCGTCATTTCCATTTCCATTTTCTTCTACTACCAACTCCTTCATCTTCTCCTCTAACTCCACACCCTCATTTTCGTCCTCCTTCTTCTCCACCACATTCACTTCTTCACTCTGGTGTCCAATGACAATCTCCACGTGTTCAAGCTCCGACATTTTATAAGTATTGTGTTTGCTGGTGCTGAAATTGGACAGGCTGGACAGATAAGACAAAAAAGACAGACCGGACTGATGGGACAGATTGGACAGACTGGGCCGGTTTCTGGGGTACTTTTGGTTGCGGAAGACCGGGGTTTCAGGTGGTTCGGTGTCTTTGGGAAATCCAGGGTTTTTGAGAGTTTCCAATACGAGACTAGAATTTTCAATGCCTCTGGGAAATTGCTGCCGATGCTCTTTATGGCTTTTTTTCGAGGTATCCTGCTGGGACACTTTGACCTGCTTGTCCGTAGAAATCCTGTGTGCGTGGACATTGTTCTGCCATTGTTTCGCTGCGCGCAGATCACCACGTGAAGCTGCTGCGCTCGGGGTGTGCTCCATGGCTTTCAGCAGGGCATGGCTTCCGTTTTGAGACTGGGGGCGGCGTGCGCTAGAATATCCTGCTTTTTCTGAACATTTGGGTTTTTTCAAAAACTTTATGCGGCTTCCGGCCGTGTGCTGACGACTTTCGGGGGTCTCTTCGTCACTCAGAAACGAAATGGCCCAGAGATCTGCCGTGACTTGCCGGTGCAAAACCTCTGGTTTGAGCAGCTTGCTTTTGGTCTTGATTTTAATGGCCTTGGAGTTTTTTCCCGAATTGGGCCGGCTTGCTATACGTGTGTGGGGCCCGTCCACGGTATGCGGCGCCGAGTTCCGGAGTTCGGGAGGCCCCACTTCCGAGGGACCTGCTCTTTTCGCTTTTCCTCCACCCTTGGACCGTTTGCCGTCCTTCCTTTGGCTTAGGGTTGATTTCTCCGTTGCCGTGTTCACAAGGTACTCTAAATCCACTTCGAAATCGGCGTCCGGCTGCTTCTGGTGCTCTAAAGCCTCGTAATCGTAGTCCAAGACTTCAAACAAACCGGGTTCGGATATCTGGCCACTTAAATCGAGCGCTAGTCTGTCCATATTGAACTGCTGGTTTGTGTAGAGATCCTCGAATGGGTGCATTGGAGATCTGTGGAGTTGATGTACCTCGCATCCGTGCACCATAGATACAGGAGACCATTACACCAAGCAGTTCTGCCCTTTCTTTCTTTCTTTCTTTCTTCTTCTTTTGCTACAGTGATTCAGACGATCATCGAATATATCGTAAATATTTTGATTTAGTGTATCTTTGTGTTCGTGTTACCACGGCACTTCAGTCTACATGCAAGGAACCGCTTAGAAAGAAGCAACAAAAGACTCAGTGGCTTCCTTCAAAGAGGCCAACTCCTCCTTGGACAACTCGCCCTTGGTCTTGATGGCTTCAAGGATTCCGCCGTTGTTGGACTTCAACGACGACACAAAGGCCTCCTCGAACTCACCAATTCTAGAGAGCTCGATGTTGTCCAAGTAACCGTTAACACCAGCGTAAATCACAGGAACCTGCTCCTCAGCAGCCAATGGGCTGTATTGCTTTTGCTTCAACAACTGGGTCAATCTCTCACCTCTGGCCAAGGTTTGCTTGGTGGAGGCGTCCAAGTCGGAACCGAATTGGGCGAAAGCGGCGACTTCTCTGTATTGAGCCAAGAACAACTTCAAGGAACCGGCGACTTGCTTCATGGCCTTGACCTGGGCAGCGGATCCCACACGGGACACGGACAAACCGACGTTAATGGCTGGTCTGATACCCTTGTAGAACAACTCGGCCTCCAAGAAGATTTGACCGTCGGTAATGGAAATGACGTTGGTTGGAATGTAAGCAGACACATCACCACCTTGGGTCTCAATGACAGGCAAAGCAGTCAAGGAACCGGCACCGTTAGCCTCGGACATCTTGGCAGCTCTCTCCAACAAACGAGAGTGCAAGTAGAAAACATCACCAGGGTAAGCCTCTCTTCCTGGAGGTCTTCTCAACAACAAAGACAATTGACGGTAAGCCACGGCTTGCTTGGACAAGTCATCGTAGATGATCAAAGCGTGTCTGCCGTTGTCTCTGAACCACTCACCAATGGAACAAGCGGTGAAAGGAGCCAAGTATTGCAAAGGAGCAGCCTCGGAAGCAGTGGCGGCCACAATGATGGTGTATTTCATGGCATCCTGGGACTCCAAGGTCTTGACCAATTGAGCCACAGTGGATCTCTTTTGACCCACGGCAACGTACACACAGTACAACTTCTTGGACTCGTCAGAGCCGTTGTTCCATCTCTTTTGGTTCAAGATGGTGTCCAAGGCGACGGCGGTCTTACCGGTTTGTCTGTCACCGATAATCAACTCTCTTTGGCCTCTACCAATTGGCACCAAAGCGTCAACAGACTTCAAACCGGTTTGCATTGGCTCGTGCACGGATCTTCTTGGCAAGATACCTGGGGCCTTGACCTCAGCCTTGGCGGTGGAAGAGTTGTTCAAAGGACCCTTACCGTCGATTGGGTTACCCAAACCGTCAACCACACGGCCCAACAACTCAGGACCAGTTGGGACAGACACAATCTTTCCGGTTCTCTTGACGGGCTCGGACTCCTTGACCAAAGCATCGGAACCGAACAACACAATACCGACTTGGCCGGCCTCCAAGTTCAAGGCCATACCCTTGACACCGGAGGAGAACTCGACCAATTCACCGGCCTGGACATTGTTAAGACCAAACACACGGGCGATACCGTCTCCGACAGACAAAACTCTACCGGTTTCGTTCAAGTTGACTTCCTCAGAAACTCCTCTGATTCTCTCCTCCAAGATGGACGAGACCTCAGTAGGGGCAGCCTTGGCAGAAGCGTAACGAACAGCAGTGAAGGCTGGACGAGTCTAATGTTAGTACAAGAATTCAGAGATGACCAATCAAGATCAGGCATTGACCAATCAATCACCAGGCATTGACCAATCAAGATCAGGCATTGACCAATCAAGATCAGGCATTGACCAACCAATGGATCGGAGGCTCAACAATCAGTCAACCAAAGAGGATGATTCAAGAGTCAATCGAAACCCATGAGCATTCTTTAATGTACAATCACATGGAGATTGGTAATTGGTAATGGTATGCCCATGGACACTGGTTGGTGATTGTATGGACAAGTTGGTAGTTCTATGACCATTGAGTAGCCATGGTTTACCATGACAGCCAATTGTATACATACAACACGCATTCTAGAAACGGAGGCTGCACGGGCGGCAGTACGTAAGACAGAACGAGCTGACAACATGGCGACTTATAAGAGTGGGAAAAGTCAGGTGGAGGAAGAAAAAGAGGACGGGGAAAATTGTTTCAGTAATATATTGCAGTGAGAGCGAGGGCGCGCGAAAAATCAACCAGATTCGGCCGGAGAAAGGTGTTGAGAGCGCACGGTGATTGGCCAGTGGGCGCGCGGTGGGTCCACGACCGGGGGTTATATGCCGGCGCCGCTCCTGTCCTCCGCGGGCCTATGAGATCTCTCCCTGACAGCAATCCCATTCACTACTGTACGGTAATATTCTCAGTACACTTTTCACTACGCTTCTCAGTACACCAAAATTCTCACAATATTTTCACCAAAATTCTCACAATATTTTCACCAAAATTCTCACAATATTTTCACCACCAATATTTTCACTACACCAAAATTCTCACTACACCAATATTTAATACATACACCAATATTCTCACTACACCAATATTTAATACATACACCAATATTTAATACATACACCAATATTTAATACATACACCAATATTTAATACATACACCAATATTTAATACATACACCAATATTTAATACATACACCAATATTTAATACATACACCAATATTTAATACATACACCAATATTTAATACATACACCAATATTTAATACATACACCAATATTTAATACATACACCAATATTTAATACATACACCAATATTTAATACATACACCAATATTTAATACATACACCAATATTTAATACATACACCAATATTTAATACATACACCAATATTTAATACATACACCAATATTTAATACATACACCAATATTTAATACATACACCAATATTTAATACATACACCAATATTTAATACATACACCAATATTTAATACATACACCAATATTTAATACATACACCAATATTTAATACATACACCAATATTTAATACATACACCAATATTTAATACATACACCAATATTTAATACATACACCAATATTTAATACATACACCAATATTTAATACATACACCAATATTTAATACATACACCAATATTTAATACATACACCAATATTTAATACATACACCAATATTTAATACATACACCAATATTTAATACATACACCAATATTTAATACATACACCAATATTTAATACATACACCAATATTTAATACATACACCAATATTTAATACATACACCAATATTTAATACATACACTAATATTTAATACATACACCAATATTTAATACATACACCAATATTTAATACATACACTATAGACATTATAGATATTGTTTTGTGGGTTAATTAATTGATGATTGTATATATTGTGACAATATAGATTAAATGGTTCATGGTTCATGGTTCATGGTTCATGGTTCATGGTTCATGGTTCAATGGTTCAAATGTGTTTTTAATTTGTGGTGAGTTAGTGTTAGGTGTATTAGTGGGGATCAATTGGTGGTGAGTGCACTGGATTTGGTGCGTGCACTAGGTAGACTCCGTGGTGTACAAGAGATTGAGGCTGGACTTTAGGGCGCATGAGTAGAGACAGAGTATAGAGTAGAGTATAGAGTATTGAGTAGAGAGTAGAGTAGAGAGTAGAGTATAGAGTAGAGTATTGAGTAGAGTATTGAGTAGAGTATAGACCAGAGTATAGACTAAAGTATAGACTAGAGTAGAGAGTAGAGTATTGACTAGAGTATTGACTAGAGTATTGAGTATAGTAGAGAGTAAAGTATAGAGTATTGACTAGAGTATTGAGTATTGAGTAGAGTATAGAGTATTGAGTAGAGTAGAGAGTAGAGTATAGAGTATTGAGTATTGAGTATAGATACAGAGTATAGAGTATTGAGTATAGAGTATAGAGTAGAGTATTGAGTAGAGTAGTATTGAGTAGAGTAGAGAGTAGACTAGAGTAGAGTATAGAGTATTGAGTAGACTAGAGTATAGAGTATTGACTAGAGTATTGACTAGAGTATAGAGTATGAATATGAATGTGGAGACATGCGGGTGAAGTTACCGGGTGTTAAAGAAAACGGCCGTTGGTAACCAATCAGAGGTAAGATCCCGAAACGTCAGCAGCAGGAGAAGTATTCGATAAGCGTCTCACATTCTTTAGATCTTGAGCGAAGTCCTCGACAACTTTATAATCGCCCCATACACACCCACTTCTTTAACACCGAAGTGGTATACTTTTTTACGAGCTCATAGGTTAAGAAACCGGTAGAATGTGGTCTGAATTTTCTGGGAAACGGTTTTGAAACGTCAAAGGCTCAAGAGTGATGTTGGTTGATGTCGGCATTATTTTTCCGATATGTACTATAAAGGAAGCATACGATCATGGCTTAGAGACATACAATAAATAAGATGATATTAATAATAAATAAGAAGATATTCATAATAAATAAGAAGATATTCATAATAAGTAAGAAGATATTAATAATAAATAAGAAGATATTCATAATAAATAACATGATATTAATAATAAATAAGAAGATATTAATAATAAATAAGAAGATATTAATAATAAATTGAATTAACAGCATAATCGATGAACACCACACTAAAGCAGTCGACTTACTGTCAAGTAGTCACAGTCCAAATGGTTAGACTATGATAGAATAGTCATCGAGGAGATAAACAGTAGCCAGTCAGCAGTGAAAGGAATTGATAGATTATTCATATAATGAAGCATTCAGAGTAATCAGTCAACAGTTAACATTGAACAGTCAACAGTTAACATTGAACAGTCAACAGTTAACATTGAACAGTCAACAGTCAACAGTCAACAGTTAACATTCAACAGTCAACAGTCAACAGTTAACATTCAACAGTTAACATTCAACAGTCAACATTCAACAGTCAACATGAAGACACGTAAATGCTAGTCACAGCAGCAATAGTTCAATAGTTCAATTCAATAGTTCAATAAATCAATAGTTCAATTCAATAGTTCAATAAATCAATAGTTCAATAAATCAATAGTTCAATAAATCAATAGTTCAATTCAATAGTATCTGTTTTCCACCATAGTAGTGCACTACCTTTTTTGGTAATTAAGCATATGCTGTCATATCCTAACAATGGCAATAAAGACCTTATCAACCCTCACCACTAATGTTACCGAGCTGAGTTTTGCACACACGTTTTCCTCGATAGTTATGTAGGTCAAAATCTACTCAAGAATAATAATGTTAGCTTTTTGAACAATTATATCCCATGGAGAAGTAATACTTAAAGTACGTACTTTACCATTTGCTTTAGGTATTTCTAGCAAATTAGCTGGGGTAAATTGGAAACTTCCTTTTTCTGATTTAGCTAATTCGATAAATCAATTACCATTTAAGATATTGAATTTTTATAATTTTAAAATCAAAATAATCACTCCTAAACATTCGTGTTCGACTACGTTTATCATAAAAACATAGGATAATAAGAATATACATGTATATAAAGTTGTTATTCATGGTTGAATAGACTGCTAAAACTTTTGCTATATTAGCTAGATCTCCGCCTCCATCTGTCCCAAATTTTTTCACCTTCAACACAAGACAACACCACCAAAAAACACCACCCCCAAAACATCACCCCAAAACACCACCCCAAAACACCACCAAAAAAATAACACACCAAAACAACAGCACACCAACAAAATTATTGACTACTACTAAAATATGTCTATTAGATTTTGCTTTAAGATTTATTAATGATAATTCTCTAACGTTATATCTGTTTGCCCTATCTATTTTAGACATTATTATTTTTATTTTAAAGATTCGTTCCACAGATCTATTGAGTATGAGTATGAGTATGAGTATGAGTATTGAGTACATAGACATTGACTATTGACTCTAGATTGAGTATTGAGTATTGAGTATGAATATAGATTGTGTATTGAGTACTAAGTACTGACTATTGACTATAGATTGAGTATGAGTATGGAGACATTGACTATAGATTGAGTATGAGTATGGAGACATTGACTATTGACTATTGACTATTGACTATTGACTATTGACTATTGACTATTGCCTATTGACTATTGACTATTGACTATAGATTGAGTATCAATATGGAGACATTGACTATTGACTATTTTCAACTTTTGTTTTAGTATATATTAATATACAGGGAGGATCAGTAATTGTACCTTACAAGACCAAAGTCCTATGTAAGGTCCACAGCGCTTCTTATACTTTTCAGTTGCCTGCATACCCACGAAGTACCTTGCCTCCGTACACGCTAGGTATTCGTTGACAAATGGTACTGATGGTGTTAGTCCCCATCTTCTCCATCCTTTTGGCTGCAAAGCCATAGTTATGCTTCCAACGGAACAACAGACGAACAAGTTTACTCAACGTCTGATAATTTGAATTACCTCCTCCTAGGGAGCTANATAATTTGAATTACCTCCTCCTAGGGAGCTATTGTTATTCTTGTGGCCGGAGATAAAGAACGAAGGTGGGGTCAAGTTGTTATTGGAATGGTTTTTTTGGTTGTTGTTGGAATGGTTTTTTTGGTTGTTGTTGGAATGGTTTTTTTGGTTGTTGTTGGAATGGTTTTTTTGGTGGTTGTTGGAATGGTTTTTTGGTTGTTGTTGGAATGGTTTTTTGGTTGTTGTTGGCACCAGATCCGCCCACTGGCAGCTGTTGAGAACGCCAGTTGGAATTAATGTCACTGTTACGGGAGTTGAAGCAAAAGTGCCATCCACGACGTTGATGGCCTGGGTCAGGAGAGCTTTGGCCAAATGTGGGTACCGGTGGAAGAAGCGTGTTGTTGGAAATTGAATCTTAGTATTCGTTAATACGACGTTTAATAACTTTATCCAAATTGGGCCGCTATGCAGGCTGGCTATCTTCCGGATAATATATATATAAGGTTTTTATTTTATTTTATTTATATATTGGTTATAATATATAAAAACAAATATTATTATAGCTAACGGTGAAGGTTTTAATATTGGTTTTTGAATGCAACCATACAACGGGTATTAAAATCAATACCGTGTAAGTTTATAAACAGTATATATATTTATCTTTGAGTTGAATCTATTTTACCCTAATAGAAAATGTTTATTTACTATGTAGAGACTAGACGTTGTGTTAATAAGTAAATAAGCTATCTAATAATAAGATATTATGGGTAAAATCCAAATATGATCTGATATTTGGCAATATAAAATATTAAATAATAAATATCCCGGCTTTGTCGGGCATCATTTATATGGTAGGCTTACTTTTTAAAAGATATAGTCCAAATTAGAAAAAGAATTTATTTATATAATTAAATATATTCAAATTTCACAAGCCATCCGTACGCTAAAGGTTTTTTTGGGCTGACGTAATGGCATCCGTATCAGGATTGCTTGGAAAGCGGAAGCCACCCAAACCTTCACTGGTTAGTGGACTGCTTGTGGAGTCAATAGTACTGGAGTCCGTAGATGCAGATCCACTCAACGAAGCCATGTTCGACTGCTTTTGAGACGCAGCAGCCTTCATTGCTTCGTTGAGCTGCAAAGTGTCTGCGCATGGCCCTGTTGGGGGTTGCCTGGACTGGCCACTCGATGATGACCATTATCCAACCACTTTGAACTTGTGTTCGGGGTAGGGGAATTTGAAATTAGAAAAAACCGACCAGCCAAAATCTTATATTTGTGGTGTTTTGTTTGACATTGATACTAATCAACTGAGGAACCCCCTACGGCTAAAGACTACAGACCACAGACTACATACTACATACTACTGAATACTGGGGAAAAATAACAAACAACAGACAAGAGACTAAATACAACTGAATACAGATAGGGTTACTACTACGGGGCTTCTACTACAGGGTTACTACAAGATTACTACAAGGTTACTACAAGGTTACTACAAGGTTACTATTACAGGAATACTACTACAGGGTTTCTACTACAGGTGCCTTATAATCACAGAGTTTTTATTCCATTCCAACTT
>NKZC01000383.1:0-12386 GCA_002374385.1 Metschnikowia borealis
ACCAGATTGAGAAGACCCGACAGAATTTAAACCTATAGGGCCTGAAGGATACCCCGACCTATTGGTCGAGGAAGAATCGGTATTACTAAACTCAGAAACTCTTCCTTGTTTGTGACCCAGCATTTGGATTGGTTGCATTAACCCAGTTTACTTTATATTCATTTTTCTGAGAGAGAATCAACAGGACCGTCAATTTATTTTCATATGATATGTCTTCACCTTTAGACTCGGATTTGGATTTTTCAGGTTTAAACTTTTCTGGCTTAACCTCCGGTTTAACTATTTGTGGTTTAACTGTTTCTGGACTAAAGTTTCCTGGCTTAACTTTTGCTGGCTTAACTTTTGCTGGTACATCTTTACCATGTATATCTTCACCTTTTGACTCTGGTTTAATTCTTGAAGGTATTTACCCCTAGACCCCAGTTTAACGTTTCCTATCTCAACATGTACTGCTATTTTGTCAGAGTAAGAAACTTATTGTCACCCTGCTCGGAAGTGATGTTGAGGTTGACAGTATCATTAAGTTTTGTGTTATCGTGATCTGAGTCACACTCTCTAACTTTGCGGTTAGGCTGATTCTCCTTATCTGATTCTTTATCTCCGCTAGTATCATTCAAAGTCTTACCAATGATGTTTGTGGATTTGTCGTGATCAGGCTTGGGCAGACTATCTGATGTTCTTGTTACCAGCTCAGTACAATTCATACCGTCTAATGAGTTATTTTCCGGTGTATGACTAGTTCTAGTATCTTTAGATTCGGTCTTATCAGTGTGGTTTTTGGGGCCATTTTGGTGGATGTTGACCTCCTTGCTGGACACAGGCTTAAAATTGTTCAAAGACGTACTTTGTGTAGGAATTTGAGGAAGTGCAGGTTTTTTTTTGTGAGAGTTTTGCCCGAGCTCAGTTTCATTCTTCTTTCCTGCCAGAATTGTTTTTACTTCTCCCACAAGTACCTGTGACCTTAGGTGCAATCTTTAGGACCGATGCAATTGCTTTCTCGTAAGGCCAGAGCTAAATTTCCGCATCAACACAATTTTGAATACTTGGTTTGAGAACTTGAATACTTGGTTTGAGAACTTGAATACTTGGTTTGAGTACTTGGTACTTGTGTTGAAGAAACAAAGCTTATGAAAGATCCCACTCCTGCCTGTTCCAATTATTTCGCACGACTGGAAAGGAGCATTTAAAAATTTCGTCTCATTGTCAAACTTCAAAATAGCTGGACGAGTGTTAAGGCCAAAACTAATTACCCCTTACCTCAAACTAATGTTTACAGGGAGGATTTGGCGTTGGTGATAGCATAGTTGTCTTGTAAGGTAAAATTGACCGGAACTCCTGGAAGGGCAGGCTGAGATCCATAAGACCGGATTCTCAATTCTGTACTATTCAAGCTTAAAGGAAAGTCAGAAAGAGTCACATATGTGTTGTTAACTCTTGCAACAAAGACATGTGGAGAGTGCTGAATTATAGCGGGTCTGGGCAGATTACTACCTTTGGATTCCAGTTCCTCATGTGTCTCGATATAATCTTTATTGCTACCATTCTCCTTTTTTTTCTCTCCAGTAATTTGTTTTACAGGACCAAGTAACTTTTTAACGAGAGGAATCTCACCTGGAAGCGAAAGGTAAATATCCACCTTGAAACATTTTGTCTTTGTCTCGGGTCCCGGTTCACCCTTAATAAACCNCTCTCCAGTAATTTGTTTTACAGGACCAAGTAACTTTTTAACAGAGGAATCTCACCTGGAAGCGAAAGGTAAATATCCACCTTGAAACATTTTGTCTTTGTCTCGGGTCCCGGTTCACCCTTAATAAACCGCCTTGTATTGCCTTGAAGGTTACAAGAGTAAAAAGGAATATTTTTAACTTTGTTTTCACCAACCACCTCCCAGCGAGTCGCTTTGACATTAAGACCGAAGGCCAAGAACTTAGAAAGAAAATCCAAAATCTCTGGGGTTTTTGTCTCTTGGGTAGAAGTTATGTTATCTTTTAGAGTGAAATTGGTATAAGCGACAAGCGAAGTGTCATACAACAATACATGCACTTTCTGATTGTTGAATAGAAATAGAGTACGGGAGAGTAATAACAATAAGCCATTGACTTTAGCATAGAAAACAGTGGCTGAAGTTCCTCGGTGTCTGCCCGAACAGTGACAACAAAAAGTGAGGCAAGAAAACATTAAAATAATTTTATTTTGCCCTTTTTAACAGGGAATTGAAGTCATTTGTATCTATTTTCAAATAAACGTTGGATTAACAAACGGACTCTTCGGAAATAATTCATTGTATCTGTGAGCTTTCAATGAATATACAGTACAATAATAAAAATAAGCTTTAACATTTATTCAACAGTGAGAGTTAATATCCTGCTGTTCTTTAAAGTGCGGTCCCGTTTTTAAGCTTTCAACAATAGTCCACTAATAATATAAGATATGTAGGTGATTAGATGCACTTTCAATACCAAGAACAATAAAAGCGTGAAGCGGAACAAAGTAAATTTAAGCAGGCAGCGGAATACTATTTGCCTTTTTAGGAAGCAAGTAACCAATATAAACAGAGATTTTATCAGATGTAGGACAATAGTTCTTCAAACAATAGTGAGAGAGAAGTTTATGTATTTATAATTTCTTCATAATTGGGTTCCAGATTCTTCTTTCAAGAAATCCGACCCTCTTGAGAAAAAATTATGATTGTTCCTCTTTTTGGACCACAAATTCCACTATATAGTCTTTTCTATCTGACTTGTATTCCAGACTTTCAAGTACAGTTCTCAACCAATTAACCTAATATGGACCCATTGGCACCACAGATCAGGTTTATTGTATTACATGAAGGTTGGTGTTCAGGAGGAGGTCACCCATTTCTATAGTTCCAATTTCTGGTACCTATTAAACGAAACACCTATGGGCGAAAGTAAGCACCATCGTTTTAAAATTATGTTTTAGTATACATTATCATACACGGATATGTAAGTTGCATCTTACAAGGCCAAAGTCGTAAGACGGGGCCGTAGTACGTCTTACAGTTTTCCGCTCGTCTTGTTGGGAAAGAGGAGTCGTGGATGGCAATTCGCTGTCTCTGAGACCGCAGTCACTCAAGTGACTTTGGTCATGTAAAGACTCACTCCAATGTTAAAGGACAAGCTCCCGCTATTTCATAAGAGTACCAAAATATATATCAACTGAGTGGGAACATGCCAAAAATGTCTCCCAAAACCAGACCCACTATCACCAATTAGTGTAGAGGTACTGATGCTTACCAAGGTCTTGGGCTTATTCTCTTCATTAGAACATCCTGCAGGTAGAGGAAGCCAAAATATAGATTAAATCTGCAATAAGTTCCAATTACTGGTAGTCTCCCAAAGTATCAATACACTCGAGGTTCACGGTTAATCACATTGCTAGTATACGGTTTAAGGTGATAAAAGTTTCGCCTCCTCCTAGCAAAGTTCAGTCTTAATTGAGCTGTGTTACCGGAAAAATATCTAATTTAAACGCGAAACCCCTTTGGATTATTATTCTGTCTCACTGAAATAATTTAGTTTCCGTTGTTGCACTGCACTTGAACTGTGCAGCATGGCCGCGAATGACCTGGTCCCCCACCATAGGATTTTCTGTAAACGACAGGATTGGTATAAAATTGATAATCTAAATGGTAAATTAATTGAAATTAAGGCTCTAGGATAAATTATAAAAGAAAATTCGAAACAAACAAGTTTTTATTGGTAATTACCATTTCTCGTAGCTCCAAATGTGCATAGAGGTTATTAACAGGTGATTTTCTTATCCCAAATTTATTTTTCAATGTCATGTCCTTACCCTTGATTTCCGTTATTTAGTATCTATATAACAGGTCCATTTGTGCCCAAAATAATTTAATCCATACCATAAATGAATCTAGGTCAGCTGATCCAGGCATTCATCTTAGCTGCCGCTACAATTGACTCTGCTAGAACCTTCTACACTAAAGTTGAGGGCAAATATGAAAGGCTCAAACTCGCGAAGACTCGCGATGCTGGTTTAGTAACTATTGACGGTGCCAGGTTTCCCCCTGTCTTATTGTTCAACCTAAACAATGGAATTGCTACGACTCTGGATTCAAGAGTCTTTGGGAGGTTCCACGACTTTTTCGCTATTGGTGACAAAAAAAAAATAGTGCCGTTTAAAGTGGAGTTGGATGATGTCTCAAAGGTTTTGAATATGGATATGAATTTTTGTGCTTACTCTGAAGATTTCCTCCCGAAAATGACCAAGAAAGGTGCGGAGAATAATCTGTTCTCCAGTTGATATCTACTTCTTGTCTCCTGCTGAAGCTTAGAAACATTTACTGGATGGTAACAAGAAAGGCAAAGTAGAAGTCTCAAATAGGGAACAATAAAAGCAGTTTTGAGTATGGTTACAAATTTCTGTATTGGATTAAAACCTTGGTCAAACTATTAGTTCATCCATCTATGAAGTTAAAGCCCGGAATTACCTTAATTAAGGCTTATTGAGATTACTGAATTTAACGGAATAACAAAACTCTAACAAGTCTGAGCAAAGCTAGTAAAAACACTAATAGTCACTTTTTTGTTGGTCATTAAGAAATCTATTAGTCTCGGTTTTATTTTGTTTACCCTTGCACTAGCAATACTTAATTAAGTAATAACTTCTCACCCGTTTTGATGACTATAGAATGAGACTTGATGTCAACGAGTACCTAGCATGTACGGAGGAAAGGTAATTCGTGGATATGTTGTAATCAGGCCACTAAAAGACAATAGGGCTGCACATACCTCGAACAATAAAGCTGTGCAGACCTCAAACAATAAAGCTGTGCAAACCTCGAACAATAAAGCTGTGCATACCTTAGACGAGCAAAAAATATAAGAGGTGCTATGGCCCCGTCACGTAGGACTTTGGTCTTGTAAGGTACAACTTACATATCCCTGTATATTAATATATACTAAAACAAAAGTTGAAACTTGAAGAGATCCTACTGTTAATATGATGATGTTCAATGAAGTGAATGACTTATGTAACTTAATGTGAATAGTCAATATCGGTAGAAAAATCTTCAAGAAAGCCTATGCTTTTATTCGGATGTCATTGTCANGTGTTCAATGAAAGGAATGACTTATGTAACTTAATGTGAATAGTCAATATCGGTAGAAAAATCTTCAAGAAAGCCTATGCTTTTATTCGGATGTCATTGTCAGACTTTAAAGTGTCAGTGGAATGTAGAATGAGTCATATGTGTATATACAGATGCCACATAAGTGTACCCAGGTTAATGAGTACATTTTTGAGTAATATTAATGAATAATGAAGAAGTATTCACATAGGTTTTATGATTGTACTTTGAAGCTTTGAATCACGGCAAATATTGCCCATTGGGGTATTGTGTACAGGACCAGAAAGGAATTTTCACTTCTCTAGCCTTCCATGACTAATACATCTGTCACAAGGTTAGATACTTATATAAAACGTTTTTCACTAGTCACATCGTATCAGAATCACCATGAAATCCTGGATCTTAACCTTCCTATTGGCAGCAACTGCTTTGGCAGAGAGGGAATACATTTTCTATGAAAAAGTCAATGGGGAGTTGGTGACACTTACTGACCTAGATTTCCTCGATCGGGACTCTCCTATGCCCTTTAAAAGAGGTGTTAGCTATGTCCCCGTGTTCACTTTGGAAGATGACATTGCTTATACGGGACATGGCAAAAACAAGAAATACTTTGACTATAGTAATGGTGTGATGTGCCTCGATAGCCACAAGAAGGTCAAGACGTTTAAGTTACGTATAAACGGGTACCGAAAAGTTTTGAATATCAAACGAAAGTGTAAACCTTTCAAGCTCAACAAGTGTTCCGAAGCCGAGATCTATCTTTTGTCACCTATGGAAGTTTTCCGCCAAGAACATAAGCCTGTTTCGTTTTCTGAACGAGAAGATAGAGAGGAGCTATTAATTGAGTCTTGAATTGAATGATGTTGTGGAAAAACGCCATGTTTCTATTTCTGGTGAATCACATCTGGAGACCTCTTCCATTCTACCCATCTCATCCAAGTGAATAACCTGAAATACGTTTTACCCATAAAGGATATTCAGGGAAAACCCAAACACAAAAAACTTCGTGAAGCACACTGAACAATAGCAACAGAAAACTACTATCAATGCAATTGGATCTTTTCTTCGTAGTTTTGTAGTGCAGTATGCAGGCGCATACCCTTTTTTTGCGAGATCTCGATAAGATTTTCAATATCAAGTGAGAAATGTACATATATTTGGCCTAGTTGTTCTATATTATATGTAATTAAAATGAAAATTAGTAGAGCAGATGGATGTCACGAATGACTTCAAAGAAGGTTGACGTCATAGATAAGTAGAACTATATTACCTTGTATGTCACGTGACTGGGCAAAGCTATACACCAATTTGGGCTCCTTTTCCAATGACCTCCTTTGTTCAAACTTTGTGTTACTTTGTGTTACTTTTTTAACTATTCTTTAGGAAGGCAGTAGTTATCGGTCTTCCTCATGTGTAATAGATTCGCCCGAACAATAGCCGTTGATCATGTAGCACTTTACGGAATAGGTACAGACAAGATTAGGCTTCACTATATATTAATTAATATGGTAAGAATTGCTGGAAATAAGCATTATCAAACTATTATATGAGCTATCTTGTGTTTTTGGTGTGCGCTGCTAGTGATAAGGTGCGCATAGTCGATCTACGTTCAAGCGCGCTTCTTAGCACCAAGCATCATCATCCATTAACAATTACAAATTACAGTTCCAGAAAAAGGGAAAGAGGTTCAATTTTGGTCACGACACAGATTATGCGGAAACAAGAATACCCGAATGAATATTAGTTTTAAGCTCTACAATAATCAGCACAGAAACTAATGTAATTTATAGCTTCAAACTGTGATATATGTGGTACTATATATACTATTTCCTTGTCTCCATCGTCATAGATGTATTGGATAGTCACGTAGATAGTCCTTAAAAATTCCTTCACCCAATTGTAGCCTTAGTTCTTCACGAATACGACGAGAATACGCTTCCATTGGTAAATACCCATCAGACAGCGGCGAAGGTACATCTGTAATGGCCTTTCTCATAATTCTATTGTAAGGCAAGAAGTAGATCTCCACCTCGTAACAAAGTTTAGAAGGCAAGGCTGGCTCTTTGTCAATTATTCCACGCACTCCATCATCGATCAAGTCACTAAAGTCACAGGAATGGAACAAGCCATTGAGGACCTTCCAAGTAGTACTGAAATTTAAAGTGGCCGGAAAGATTTTTGGCCAAATACGAACTTGTCCTCGTAAAAACCCACGGTCTCTCGACTAGGTTTCAAAAAGGCTTGGCTGTCTTCCAAAGTAAACTCGATAGGGGGACCCGACAGGCGTCCATGAGTAAAAATTCTCATATCTCCATACCCCTCTCCAATTAACAGGCCAGAGAGCGGGTCAAAAGTACCATTGAATTTAGCAAAAAAGTATCATGGCATGCCAGCATAAGCAGGATTGGGATCTGGCACAGTTACTTGGTCATAAGGCAAAAGGTAGACCTCAACCTTAGTACAATATTCTTTGGGTATGCCTGGGTATCCATGCAAGAGCGTGCGGATTTTCCCATCCAGTAAGTCACACGAGTAGTATGGGCCATTAAGAACTTGCCAGTTGCTATCTAAAATAAAAGGCGTAGGATCAACTGTAGGTCCAGATATAAGTCTTTTTGGATCCACAAACTCCCTCTTGTATTTATGAATGGTATAAGCGTAATTGTTCCCTAAGACAAACTTTTCGGGCGTAGCAGAAGGGTCTCCATATATAAGCACCCTTAAATCACCAAAATTTCTACCAAGTTCTATTGCAGAGAGAGGCTCTAAGGTGCAATTGACTTTCGCACAGAAGGCCAATGGAACCGGAGGCAAGGGTTTCACAGCAGTGTTTGCTTTTTGTCATAGGGCAAGAGGTAGATTTTCACCTTAAAACAATATTTAGAGGGCACTTGAGGTTCGCCATGCATAATCCCCCGCACGTGGTTTTCGAATACATCACATGAGTGAAAAGGACCATTGAGAACCCTCAGCTCATTATTGAGTTTCAATTTCATAGGAATGATCGTAGGTCCAAAGACAAAACTATTGTTCAGGATCCCCACGTACAACCTCTGGAGGTTTTGTTTAGTAAAAGAACGATCGCCTCTAAAGAAAATTTCAACAGAAGTTGCCAGTGGGTCTCCATGCGAAAACACGGTCGGGTTGGGAAACTCTCCAAGATGCACTCCAGAGAGTGGCACGTAGATGCCCTAGATTTTCGCAAAGAAGACTAATGGTAAGGTGTCTGTGGTTAAAATTGCCGCAAAACACGGTACAACAATAAAGTAAAGGACATTCATAAGGCTTTTGATGCTCCTCTGGAGAAGACGTAAGTCCGGTTTATAGGACAAAAGCTTAAAAAATGGGAGCGGTAAGAATTACGTGAGAAACTGTCATTGCCTAGAAAACAATGACTAGAGACTATTCTGTGACGCATGTCCCCATGCACGTAGGCCAACATCACTATAATATCTGGTATATGCTGACCTTGTCAGCTAATGGTCAAGTTTATTCGATTGATCATAAATCACCACGTCATCCAGTGACATAGATCGTATCCTTCTTTCACATAGCAATAGTGTTCTGTGGGTGGCTTATAAACAAGCTGTTCACACAGAATTTTGTCAAATAGAATTAGTGTAATTAGTGCTTCTGTAGGGTACCCAGCTTAAATGTCTGACCAAAGGGTAGATCTTAAGATACAACATGACGTAAGTCATTGGATGCACTCTCTAATGACCGATAAAAAACTTCTTTGGATTGGTCACGTAATGAAGACGATTGCTACGTGAGCTTCCCGAATTCCTTCATACAGCTATCTAGATAAGGGAGGGTCCTTTTATATTCGCACACCGCACTAGAAAAGAGATACATGGTGTGCACACAAACAGCTCAGGAGTGCACATAGACGGATGGCCCCGGCTTATTAGCAGCTTGTCCCCTGAGACCACCTCAAATTATCACCTGGTGTATTTGCCAAACATCAAGAGTATACCGGAACACTACCATTACAATATTAGATATTGCATACAATTGTAGACTCTTGATTGAAGGGTCCTATTTTATATCTTTGACTTCCCAACTTAGTTGACTACACTTGATAATCAGGCATGGATAAGTGCTCTGTTAAATCAAGTGGGTCTAAGTGCATTAGGCTATCTTTTAATGAAGTTTAGGGACAGTTTTAATGTGCTGTAGAAGTCAGAGTGGTGTACGTACTTTAGACTTCGCACCAACCAGCGTTGAGAATATAAGTCTTATGACTGTTCAGTGCGTATTATCTTCATGATCAATTAAACACAGATCTACGTGCTGTTCTTTTACGTGATTATTTGTATACTTGATTTGGTAATTATTTGTATACTTGATTTGGTAATTATTTGGGAGGAATTTCTTCCTTTATGAGAGCTCAGTAGAACACATGTCTCTGCCTTTCGCACATGTATTAAGCGTATGGAGGGAATGCAATACTGAATCTGGAGAATTCAATCTCACGTGTGCCAAACCAGGAACNACATGTATTAAGCGTATGGAGGGAATGCAATACTGAATCTGGAGAATTCAATCTCACGTGTGCCAAACCAGGAACAAAACCTTCTAGATTCTGAAAATTCCTATTTTAGAAACAATTTCAATAAAATTTGACTGGATGGGCCCAGAGACTGCTCACTGCTCAGTATCAAGCTAGATTAGCACTTGGGATTAGGCCACTTGTGGCTTTTTTAAGTCCAGTAATACGAGACGATACCCTTTTGAATTAATGAAGACGTGCTGAATTAATGCAGCCCAAAAATTTTAGGGTTACCATAGAAACTGCTTCTCATTGGTGCCTTCAATGGTACCTTCAGTGACCTATGAGGTTATTGAAACCTTCTCTAGTCATCAGATAATCTCATGCAATACCAACTTAAACAATGAGGACATTTTCTACCAGGCAAAAAGGTAGTCTGATCACTACTGCTCAATACACTTTGACAGTCAACCCTCGTCCCAAATTCACTATTCAAAGAATTAGAACACTACCACTAATGATCACTATAGGTTTCACTGAACTGTCTTCAGATTCAGTCTATCTGACAACTACTACAAAAAAACGATTGCGCTACAAGTTAAAGTTAAAAACAAATTGAGTACATTTGCCTTTCCCTCTCTCTGAATTGTTCCTAATCCATGCAACACAATGAGTGACCAAGAGTTCCCCGCACACAGAATGCAACTAAATTCAAGAGTTATGATGTGGTGAAAAAAGGTCCTATAATTAAAGTTGACGAATAGATATATACGTATCGGATCCTTTTTTGGAGGTTGATAAAGGAAGTGGTGAATTATTTGATGACCTATCAACAGATTAATCAAAGTAGTGGCAGGTGCTAATACCTGATGTAAACGAACAAAGGTTTTGACTTGGTGCAGGATAATTGAATAATACCATATTCACATGATCTCGCATTTTGTCTCTGAAGACAATGGGCTGGTGGCATTATAAGAACTCAACTATCCTCCATGATTTGTTTTTCTCCATTTTTCAACGCCTCGTCCTCTCAAACATTATGAAATCTTCTCACTTGATCCTGACTCTAATTGTAGCCACTGGTGCCTCGGCATATCTTGGACGTTTCTTTGCAAACGTCAGTGGCACCTTGAAGCCAATTTCTTTGTCGGTTCGTACCCGGCACCTGCTTCTTACTATTCGGGAATCCCAACCCCCTATTTCATACGACTTCACGCCCGGAAATGCCTCTCAATATAACGAATACCACGATAAACAAGTCTTTGGCATTTTTGAGGGCTTTTTGGTCTTTGAAGACCGTAACAAAGTGAAGCCCTTCAGAATGCGGGTTGATGAGCACCTGAAAATTGTGAATCTCCATCCCTACTTGTGTGGGGACCTTCACAACTACGCCCCGCCTTTCTTCGTCACTAGAGACCTTTCCACCAGGCACTTGAGTTGTATCCCAGTGGATATATACTTCATGCCCTACACTGAACCGGAGCATTCAGAATCTGAAAGCAGAATTGAACCTATACCAGCTAAAGTTCCAGACCATATTCAGTCGTCAATTGGTTCTCAGAGTGAAGCACTAATAAATGGCGACAGTAACCAAGCTGAATCTTCTACTATTGACTTGAAACCACGTGCCTTGGCAGGTCTATCCAGCGGCGTCGGGGGCAGAAAGAGAAAAATCACACACAAAAAAAGCACTCTGGAAGAATCGGAGCTAGAGCGTGTAGCCTTATTTCCATTTCGTGTTTTAGATGCAGGGGAGTTTTTGCTTGAATCTGAGCAGGCGGCACAATTAAGCAAATGATACTTTTCATGAAGGAATTCTTAGGCAATTAGAGTCCATGATGTTTTGGATTTAACTGAAACCGAAGAGAGTGTCAGTATCAGGGCTCTGCGCTTAATCAGGAAAGCTATTTTGTCTTTTTGAATCATCTTTAACCATATCATCTCTCATATTGTTATCTTTCAGCCATTGGTATGCCTTAGAACGTTTTGTATTGGAATCTTGGAGTATTGGTTTCCTTCACTCGACCTTGAATGAGTTAAATTTTGTCGAATCAAATAGGAAACAGAAACTATGACAAGAATGAGAGCACAGTACTTAGGCAGCACCAGAAATTTATGAGCACAAGTCACATACCCCAATTCTTGACTATTGTATGAATGTCACGTCTTAGGTAGCTCTTCTATCCCCCTGAGTCTGCTTGTTGAATTGCTTTCAAATGAAGGAAATGATTAAAACAGCAGTTGAAACAATCATTTATGTTATTCAAGCGTATGATGGATTCATTGCAATTACTAAAGCTTTTGTTTTTGATGAATTCTGATTCTTGCATACACCTTCTCATTCGGTAGAGTACCTATTGTGGTGTATATGAAGTTTGAGCCCCCGAGTATCATTATTTGCCATTAATGCCATATGGGTTTTAACCATTTTTCTTATTGCTTGATGGCACCATGCTTGATTCTCTAATCTAAGGGTGGCCATCGTACTCTTCAGCAAATAGGCTTGACATCACGTCCAAAATTTGTTAAGCTTCTTGTCATTGAACGATGGTGCGTTCTGTAGTAGTTTTCTCTGTTTGCTTGTCATTATTGACCGACTATTGATCCCTGGTAATCATCTGAACTATGTATTCCATACTCGGCCGTTGTCTTATTATAAGGCACGAAATAGATATGTACTTGGAAACAATTTTGAGTAGGCTGAAAACTATGCGCTATGCCACGAACAAGTCCATCAGGACCCATGCACGAGTAAAACGGATAATTGAGAACTTGTCTTTTGGA
>NKZC01000337.1:0-16158 GCA_002374385.1 Metschnikowia borealis
CTATTTCGAGACAACTCATAGAATCGCATGCCGTGAACTATGCGAACTTCTGTGGTACCATCGACTATGAAGTCATTCCTGCTGCTTATATTCTGTCACTAAACTCAATGTATGTTCGGTGCGCACTAACGAAATCCCGAGGCCGAGACTGAACGAGACGTTCTTTGTATTCCGCACCCCCAGTCATTTAGAAGCCCTGTGCTTTCATACAGTCACGAGCCCTGCGCCCACGCAATCCTTAAGCCAATGGAAACGGATTGGGAATCAGAAAAAAATGAATAAGAAATAACAGAGGAAAATGGAAATGCACAGAATCATTGTTTACTAGCCATGGACATTAAGTACCCACTATATGTGACTTATTCTATACTCTCTCATTACTCTCTCATTACTCTCTCATTACTCTCTCATTACTCTCTCTTTACTCTCTCTTTATTCTCTCATTACTCTCTAATTACTCTCTCATTACTCCCTCCTTACTCCCTCCTTACTCTCTCCTTACTCTCTCCTTACTCTCTCTTTCTTAGGAACTCAACTCTCAAGACCCTACACTCAAAGTCTACTCAAAACTAGTATTCTATATTCAGTGTGGTCTGCCTCTATACTCCGTAATCACTAATACTCAGTTCGATTCATGCTTGTGTGATGATTTTGACGATTAAGATGGCCTTAAGGATTAGATAGCGTCGGGTAAAAATACTACGGCGTAGAGCACTACATATGGTGGATCTAACACTAATGATGATGGTGAATATGTGAATACTATGCATTCGCCCTGGAGAATCAAATTGAGATTTCGGGAGCTTTTGGCAGAACAAGCCAAACGCTCGGCTAAAACATTTTTGACATCTTTTTGCTCAACATTCACAAGTTTTTGGTTCTTCGCTGGTACTGAATACACACGAGAGTTGGATGGTGGCTTCACTGCAAACACTTGTAAGCTTTCAATTTCAAGGTCATTTGGCACTACTCGTCTAGAGAGATTGATTACGGATGCATTGAACCTTGCCTCAATATTCGTGTTGAATCAAAAGAAACTTGGACATGATCAGATAAATGTCAATATAAACAGATAAACGTCAAACAACTGTGAAACAACTGTGAAACAACTGTGAAACAACTGTGAAACAACTGTGAAACAACTGTGAAACAAGAGCCAAACGGTGAATTGAGTGAAAAAAAGATCGAACAAGGTTTGAGGATGAAACGAAGATGTAGAAAGGTGAAATAAAGCTCTAATTCATCTCATTAATGCTTCTTGAGCTGCTCCTGAGAAACCAAGTTCCCCTGCGCTTTTCCGTATCAATAGAACCTTTCCATAGCAGCCGTAACCAAGACTTTTATGGGCTCAAACACACCCCTGGCTCCATTCTATCACATAGATGTTTGACCTTCCACCTGCATGAAAAGCTAGGAAGAAGAATCTGTGAATCTTGGGCTACTATGATAAGGGTACTGCACATAACATGGTGTAGACTCCATCAACCAGTTCCGCCAGTTCCAGCACCACCACCAAAAAACGAAAAAAAAAGATGGTACATGAGCCACAATAATCCGTTAAATCTCAATATACCACTTGTTTTTAAAATGGAAGCTTGTGCATAGAGGGGAATGTGGTGGTTGGGAGACGCCTTTCTGCAGTACCGCAGCGTATCGCATCTCAGTGTTTCTCCACCAAAACCAACCACATGTGGAGGACGTTCATCATGTGGAGGAGATTCCTACGGAGCAATTCCACCGACTCTGTCAACTATGCACACCGCAAGGAACTCATTTCCGCCAACCCCCGCCTTTTTTACCCCACCATAGGCCAATTACGTCACTCGGTGCCTACGCTCAGAATACCCAAGTTCATAGAGAACTTCCACCAGACCGATTTCTCGCAGTTACCCGGCCGGCGGTCCAGTGAACAATTCCAGCTCGAAGGAAGAGTCCTGTCGGTCCGAAAATCCGGAAAAGGACTTTATTTCATCGACCTTGTGCAGGATAACATGAAGGTGCAGATCTATACATCCAATAAACTCCTTAACGTGACAAAAGATGAGTTTGCCAAGACCCTAGCATTCATCCGGAAGCGAGACCATGTCACGTGCGTTGGCCATGCTTACAAAACCAACACTGGCGAGTTATCACTCCAGGCCACACGCTATGTGCAGGTCGCCTCTCCATGTCTCGAGTCCACCACTCTTCCCGACAAGTTACGGACACGAAAAGCCATCAATAGTAACCGCGTCATGGAGTATTTGGTAGATTCTGAGCTGCGCCAAAAAATCATGGTACGTTCCCGGATTATTCAGTCCATAAGAGGTTTTTTGGTGGATGCAGGCTTTTTGGAGGTCCAAACGCCCATCATTTCAGGTAAAGGCACCGGGGCAAATGCAGAGCCATTCACAACGGTTCTGAGGTTCTTGCCGAGAAAATTTGAGGATTCTCCAAAGGCTGAACCCCAAGAAAATCGTGCTAAAGGTGAGGGTAATAATAGAGATGGTGAAAATAATAATAGAGAAGTGGTCCAAAAAAGCAGTGAGACTCGCCAAAAACACCTGAATGAAGAATTGTCCAAACATGAACCGCTCCAGCTTCGAGTGGCACCCGAACTCTGGCTTAAGAAGTTGGTCATTGGGGGTTTTGATAAGGTATTTGAAATCGGGCCCAATTTCCGGAACGAGGGCATAGATGCCACTCATAACCCCGAATTCTTATCTTGTGAGTTCTATAGAAGCTTCACCAGTCTTGAACAACTTATGGGCATTACAGAGGCCATGTTTAAACATATCTACGGTGACTTGTCTTCTGTGCAGGATCAACATCTGATACTTCAAGACCAACTTCCTCTGCTCCGCAAATTGGGCGATTTGAATTTCCCACGCTACGAGTTTATACCTACGATTGAAGAGAAAACAGGAGTGCCTTTTCCGCCGATTTTAGATGTGGATTCACTCGTGGAGTACTATAAAAAGATCAATTTGGCAGTTCCTGCCCAGAAGAACCCCGCCAATTTACTCGACCATCTTTCTAGCACTTTCCTTGAAACCATGTCGATTTCACAGCCAAACACCCCCATTTTCATCTATAACCAGCCATCGCTCATGTCGCCGTTGGCCAAGTCGACGACGATCAAATATGGAGGTGAATTGGAAAGAGAGTACGATATCTCGCTACGGTTCGAGCTATTCATCAACGGAAAAGAGTATGTCAACTCGTACGAAGAAGAAAACTCGCCATTTGACCAGAGAGATAAATTCATGCTTCAACAGAAAAATAAAACGGAGTTTGGCGACTTGGAAAGCGTGGTGCCTGATTGGCACTATGTGCAGGCCATGCAATATGGTCTTCCACCCACCGGAGGCTGGGGCTGTGGGATTGACCGGTTGGCTATGTTATTTACAGGAGCCACCCGAATTGAGGAGGTTCTCTCCTTTGGATCCCTAAAAGATGTCATCAGGCAGTGATCTAATGAGACCTACTTGTAAATAGTACTACCGAAGGTGGTATACTCAACTGGTGAGTGGTATACCAATGGCCACTAGTTGAGTATTCTTTGAGTGCTAGTAGTGTAGAAAAGAATGTGGTTAGAAAATATAATTTCCTAGGAAGCTATCATAATACCATTAGTTAGATTCGTGTTGCCATGTCGGGTACTTTGTTTATATGTTCATTCTCCGTTTTGTTCCCGGAGGGACGGATCTGACTGCTTCAGTAGTTCCACGTGGAGAGGCCTAATATGGCATTGTTAATGGTTTGCGGGAAACCCTCACATTCCATCCTAGTAACTTGTGTTTATGACATTTCATCCCAGTACCTCGTACCTTGGTGGTTGAGGAGACGGCCGTACAGATTGGTCGTTATCAGGATTTGATGGCGTGGACTTCATAAACCGGATCAAAGACAAATTCCCCCTGGGAACTCAGCCTGTTAGAAATGCTAAGTGAAGCGTTCCGTCTGATTTATGACGTGCACCCAGCCTTTGGAGAGAAGTTGATATTGAGCAACAAAAGGTTTAGTTGTTCCATGCCGGAATTAGTATTGCTCCATGCAGGAATCAGTATTGCTCCATGCAGGAATCAGTATTGTTCCATGCCGGAATCAGGATCGCTCCATGCCGGAATCAGGATCGCTCCATGCCGGAATCAGGATAGCTCCATGCCGGAATCAGCATGAATAAATAAGATCTGAAACAAGCAAGCTGCGTATATAAAGCGGCCGCGACCACCATGCTCACTCCACCAAGAATTGCAGCCACCCTAACCCACCCCCACTTCCATTCATGATTTATTACAGCAATTCAATTTAGCAATGCAATTGAGCAATGAAATTCAGCCATGCAATTCACCAATTCAATTCAATTAATTCATACCTTCAGTTGAATAACGATAAGAACGAGTATATGTGCGGCATGAGTGAGCCTGAAGTACATGTTTAAGGATGCCAAAGTTCCGAGACAAGCTGGGAAGGATCATCTTTTTGATGCAGTTTCTAAATGTCCCGGCTCCCTTCACTCAACAATCGTCACCATGTGCTTTTGTCCATAGTACAGACTAAGAGAAAGCGCCTTTCGGGCCGTGACACGTGCACACGCTCCCTCCGCCAGGGTCACGTACACTTTCTTCGGAATCCACTAAGAAGTGTGTAATAACTCACCGGCCGAAAATTCTGGCCCTGGAAATGAAAGGCGTTTTGCTTGATACTCATTCTTTACCACTTTCTCTGGAAAAGTGAGTAGGCAGGCGTGAATCTTCGCGGTGCAGCGTTACGACAACGGTGTGTGCATGGAGGGCGCAGAACGAAGCCAAAACCATGAATCAACCATCATGAAGCGACCATCATGAAGCGACCATAATGAATCAACCATCTTGAAGCGACCATCATGAAGCAACCATCATGAATCAACCATCATGAAGAGACCATCATGAAGAGACCATTATGAAGAGACCATTATGAAGCGACCATTATGAATCGACCATAATGAAGCAACCATCATGAACCATACTTGGGGCCTGAATGCAATCTCAGCACCAGGTGGACATGTTAGAGACGCTTCTGCAGCAAGCTTTCCCACCCTCAGTGCACTTTGCGAGTCTGTAGTGGATGCCTATTTTATCTCCAGATCGAAAACCTTAGATGAGACTGCATTTTGCTTACAGTACAGATAGAAGGAGATTTGGAGGGTGGTGTTTTTAAGTCTGGAAGGCCGGCAACAACATCAACTTGACGTTCAAAAATCATTACACGCAGGAGTTGTTGATGCGACTATATGATTTTGAAACGAGTAATGATGATGATGATGCAAAGGAAAACATGTACCAGATGATCTGGCGGGCCTGAAACGTGAGGGCTCAGAGAAGTAGGAATGTGACAAGGGTTCTGAGGAAAAGAATTCTGAGGCAAGGGTTCTGAGCCGGAAAGACAGGAAAGTATTACGTGGACATGCGACTGTCTCAAAGAGATCTCAAGGGACATTGAATATATATTCAGAAAACGATTATGTGTATAGTATAGTGTGTAGTACATAGTATTGATATTAGAGCTAGAAGGAGAGGCGTGAGAGGAGTCAGATTCGCATAGTATAGATTAGTCAAGATTCTCTATACCAGTATACTATATTGACTAGCATTATGGAAGCACTATGTTAAATTAGATTTAGAATCCATTGATATGTACTCTTGTTTTACCATAGTAGTAAAGTAGTTAAGGAGGTATAGTTAGTACAGAGTGTAGAGTGTAGTACAGAGTGTAGTAGAGTGTATATTGCAGTACAGAGTGTAGTAGAGTGTATATAAGTACCAGTTGTATCCTGGTTGTATTGTCAAGGTACTAAGATATCTTGGTTTGTTTCACCTAGAAGGAATCTTAATAGTGTTGGTGAGAAATCGTGGATTGCTAAAACTCTTCACAAGGATAATAGAGGTGAATGTAGACAGTATTGACCAAAATCCATTGGTAACAAAAACGGCGTATGGTCACCTCTATTATAGAGTCCTACACATTGTGGATCTAATACTACCTTAGTGATAGTATACGCCTGTCCAGTGTAGAGCTGATATATGCTTAAAATGGGCCTCGCAAAGGGTAGGAGTTACCAGATAAAGCTTGATATTTTTGATGGTTCATAATAGTACTGGAGTCAACCGTTAGAGTGTCGAGAATAGCACTTGTTGTCTCTCCAGCACAACATTCTTCTAATCACTTGAAATCACTCTAAATCATTCGAAATTACTGCTAAATTACTCTTCTTCTGAGAATTTCATGGGTCCTGATACTTCTTAGAAACTTATGGTATAATAATACTTCTGATTTTTACGTTACTGAGGCTTCTACATCTTCCTAATTCAGTCTACTCCTTCCTAAATCACTCTACTCCTTCCTAATTCAGTCTACTCCTTCCTAATTTAGTCTACACCTTCCTAAATCACTCTAATCCTTCCTAATTCACTCTACTCCTTCCTAATTCAGTCTACTCTTTCCTAATTTAGTCTACTCCTTCCTAATTCACTCTACTTCTGGAAGTTCCAAGAGACTGGTGCGATACTATGAGATTCGGAAAAAGTGGTGCGATAGTTGTTCGGTATAATCATATATTGGTACATTATGCTAGTCAGCCTGTTATAATATCTCGAGATCCAGAATAACTTCCACCACCACTTACTTCTACTTACTTCTACTTACTTCTACTTACTTCTACTTACTTCTATTCTCTATTTCTCTACTACTCACTTCTACTCTCTTCTACCTACTTCTATGACCAGTCACTCATGGCAATTTGCTTCTGAAGGATCGCCAAACAGACCCTATTTAACCACTAAAAGTACACAACTGAAGTACGACCCACCATAATGTCTCCGACGCACCCAGAAATAGTATATATATATATATCTATTCATAGGCTACGAGTCTATAAATTTGTTTCGGAGAAACTTCTTAAAGAAGTGAAAAAACTCCGGCAGAGAACACCGAAGTGTTTAGGGAAGTGAAAGTTTGCGCAGTGAGTTTTGACACCTCCGTCTATCATGGCGTTCTAAAACGATCAAACTAAAAACGTCGTAGATAGAACGGTAATCCCCCCATTATTTTTCCACTAACCATCACCTCTTCAACTTCGGTTTCAACTTTCAAATTCTAGCCCATTGCGCTCTTTTTTACTAGGAACATTTCTCTCTTTACCCTCGCTCTCCTTCCAATTGCATATGCTGCACCAGCTCAACCTCAGCCAGATGCTGAACAGAACAAAAAAATAGTGGACGTTGTTAAAAAAATGACCAAAAGATAGGCCATGAGGAATCTATGTTACGTAAAAAAAATTTGGGGTTTTTGAGGAGGCTGTGTAATAAAATGGTTAGCTCATCATGTATGTATATTCCTCCTCAGGATAGTGCTATAGTAAAAAAAAGAAAAAAGACAAAAAAAAACGGAAAACAAACAAGCTACGAAACGAAGTCGGCCTTAATTAATACATGAACTTTCTCAAACCGTTTCCAATATCCAAATTTGGTGTACTGTATATGGTAGAAGGTTTATTTCAAACTACAGTAGAAGGTTTATTTCAAAATAAGGTAGAAGGTTTATTTCAAAATAAGGTAGAAGATTGATTTCAAAATAAGGTAGAAGGTTTATTTCAAAATACGGTAGAAGGTTTGTGATTTCCACCTCAAACTGCCACACCCCAAAAAATTTTTATACTCCAATTGATAGCATATTTTTAATAATTTGAAGAAATGGGAGTTTTTTTGAATCTGGTAGCTCCCTAATGTATACTGTAAAGAATAGCGTTTAGGTGATCCATATGAACTGGTTTCCATGTGTTTATAGCTGTGCGAAGTATGAGCTCACCATAATAGACCAAAATCTAGACTCACCTTTGAAAACAAAAAATCGTGTTAATGTTTTTGTAGTAAGAAATGTTTTTGCACGATGAATCACGCGTCAAAGGAGTCAAATCATCGGTAAGATCAATATCGATCCGGCGTTTGGTTGGTTTTCTGTAATTGTTTAAAGTCTTGATGTAGTAATAATAGAGATCAAGCTTTTTGAAATCAGAATCAGGGTTTCCAACAGCCTATTGAATTGAAGGAGTTCCTGACATTTTGCATTCTTGCCAGATAACTTCAGCCGTAGTGCATTCAAAGAAAATGTGTTTGACCTTTTCAAGAATGGCAGTGGAGTAGGGTATTCCACAAAGAGGGCAACTAGATATTGGCAAAATGTGTCGGAGATCATTTCCAACTTGAAAGAGTTGGACATAATCATAAGGATCATGAGTCCAAGTTGTTTTCTTGAACTTGGTCCAATATAAAGCGCAATCTCTAGTTCCAGCAAGATCTTTGATGGTTGCATTGGTCACCAAATAATGATAGTAGAGCTTGGTTTGTTTGTTCCGGCTTTTAGACAGGTAGTCGTTAAAAGTCCGGTCTTTATATCTCTGGGGAGTGTCCGTGTAAGGTTCTTGAACACTCTTGACAAGGTCTCCTCTCAGTTATAAGATGTAAGCACCTCTTTGTTCAGCGTAATTTTCCCATTGATGTTCTGTCGATCCCGAGAATCTCTCAGGTCTTAGGATCGTCTTTGTAATGTTAAAGTAAGGATTTAGGTATTCTCTGGCATAATCACGAAGACCACTTTGAATCGCCGACATTCGGCCGTGTCGAAAGGTCTTCTTGTACCTTGAATACTCTTCAATATCCGTCAAATAAGCCCACCACATAAACATTCGAACCTGATCTCCCCGAAGGAGACTCCGAATTTGTGGTTGGTTTTTTAAATAAAGTAGGGAAGATACCTGGATGTTCGCTCTGAAAAGAGTAAAGAACCAGTTATCGTCTTCAACCAAAACCTTATGAATTAAACCAGCACTTAGACCTTCCAATTGCATTTGAATGTCTATGACCCCAAAACCACCATGCTCAATCCTTGCAAAGACTTTATCCTCCCCCAAACGTGGAAAGAAGTTCTTCACTAAGGATTTAAGCTTTTTGATCAGCAGTAAGGGCATCTGCTGATGAAGATCACGGTAATAAAGCTTCGAATAAAGAAATGTGTTAATGGCATGAGCCCTATGGGTCAATCCAAGCTTCCGAATGTTTGTGCTTTGGAGTAAACCCACCAATTACTCTATTTCCTTATCCCAATCCAAATGTTGTAGAGGGAAGCCGAGGTATTTAATTTCGGCCTCTTCATATTGTGACTGTGGAAACTGTAAGGATGGGTGAATTGGAAGACTAGGTTGAAGTCACTGTAAGGATGTGTGAATTGGAAGACTAGGTTGAAGTCTTAGACAAAGCGACTTCTTTTTATTCACTGAAGAATTCAGAACTTGTCCGAATTCCTCTAGAATTTTCGCCGCTTTCCTAGCCTCGTCTTCACCTCCAATAAAAATAATAGTTAGTGTGGAGGTACTGGTTTTTGCTGAGCAGTTCGAACTAGTAGTTGGTAGTAGTCAGTACGATATAATACTAGGTACCAGTGAGTAGTTAAATACTAGAAGTAGTAGAACAGAGTATTGATTTTATAGGGTATGAGGCTATCAATCCAGTGAAACACATATTTTGTGCTTGGAGTGACTGCAAACTCTGACACGTGACTTGCGTATACTAGTCACTCTCCTTTTGCTCAAATTCCTTCACCGCTACTTCAAAAAGTATAATAAAAAACGGACTGGGAAGAAAAAGAGGAGTCTGACATTCATAGCCGCAAAAATTCCTTTGGAAAAAAAATTATTGCTGCATCCAGGCTTCTTACGTTTCTTCCCGGTAAGTCCGCGACTACTTTAATTAGCTTTAGACTCACTTTATTTTTTCGTACAGGCTATTTCGCGTAGACATTCTGATTTATCCTAAATTTGTAGCTGCACTTGGGCTTTTTTTTTTTTGTTTTCGTGGGATTCGTAAATTCGCCGTTTTCACTCTAAATGACCGTTTCCTATTGGTGATTTTTGGCTTTTGCCTCCTCTGCGTGGACAGAGGGTCAAGGCCGGAGAAATCGGTGCGAATACAATGTGCTGTGAGAGAAGGCCTGGTGCCAGTGATATGTGCATGCAAGACCACCCTTGCGCTCACTTGCTGCTTTAACCGATTGCGGGGACCAAAGAAATCGGGCCACCTTTTTTTAGGCCTCAAATACGAGCAATGTAGCGTTTTTAATGGAGAATAAGGCCATTACCTGCATCCCTTTAAGCGCTGTGCATGTAACATTTATCTTTTCCATCTATATCGGAATGTCGGCCATCCGACCGTTTTTTTTCGTCTGAAAAAAGATTTTGACCTCTTCTTTAGATGGAGAGGTTATCAGAATACATATCACCGAAAGTTGTCCGAGAAAAGGTCCTGAAAATATGGTAGGGTGCTTACCCCAGATGGCTGAGGCCCACATGCATGTGCATCTAAAGCTAGCAAAAACATTCTCATAGTTGCGCGTCACCATATACTCTCGCACCAAATGGACCGGTTAAGCCGTAGACCAAAGACTTCATGTGCAGTTTTAGTAAACATCTAAACCGCTTCGTATTTTGGTCACGTGAGTACCGTGATTATCCAAACCAGGAAATGAGACGATTCTGGTTAATTCCGCCATGCTCAACCATGAACGGAATCCCCTCTATATACCTTAGTTTTGGGAATCCTTGACCCTTTGTTTCTTGACTTCCTTCCTCCTACCTCAGACTGTTTCTACGCTGGACTGTTTCTACCTCAGACTGTTTCTACCTCGGACAGTATCTACACCGGACTGTTTCTACACCGGACTGTTTCTACACCGGACTGTTTCTACACCGGACTTGTTACTCTTTGTCTGAAGTCTAAGCAACCCGGACATTTAACCTGAACCCGGAAAAACAACTAGTTCATACCAGCAGCATGCATATATGCACTTCTGGAAATCTTATGGCACTTGTCCATCTGGCCAATTCCACTGTACTGGGTAACGCAATCCCTGCACGCATGCGTCAGTACATGTCACATATACAACACTCACCACGCGCGCGAGCGCACCTATTCTTGGCGTGCATCTATTACCGACTCGGAATACACCAACTGGCCGGATGTGCCCTCTACAGAGGCCAATCACAACGTATGACCACTAGTGGTTGGGCCTCGGTAGTAATGGCGGCTGGTTGGAGTTTTTGCCGAAAATGGGGCGTGGTTGGCCGTGTTTGGGCCGAAAAAAAGGCCGAAAATAAGCCCGAGCGTAAGGTGCAACACTATGCGGTCCATAGATTTAGTACAAACTCCGGAAGTGTGTGTAGTAAAGTATAAAAAGGGCCCAAATCCCATGTCTTTCAATTCAATTCTATCGAAAAACAATCAAAAAGAAAAACAAAAAAGAAAACCAAAAATCAAATCACGGAATGTTGCCTATTATCTCTATTGTCTCCCTCGTGGGTCTTGCTTCCGCTAATGACTGGACCACTTACCCAGCAGTGCCCAAAACCGCCTCCATCAATGGATTCGCAGACAAAATTTATGACGAATTGCCTGTTTGTGCACAGAGCTGTGTCAAAAAGTCCACTGCCACCACGCATTGTCCTTACTGGGACACCGGGTGTCTCTGTGTGACTACACCTTGGGCTTCGGATGTGGCGGATTGTATTGCAGGCAAATGCCGTGGAGCAGAAGTGAAGAAGGCTCAAAAGTTGGCTCTTGATATTTGTGAGCGGGTTGGGGCTAGGAAACCTTATTGGATTGTTGATGCTGAGGCCTCTTCTTCCTTGGCTGCTGCTGCTGCTCAACCCACCGCTTGATTGTCCAGGATGGAATAGGTGTTGAATATGTTGTTGAAAAGGCTGTAATAGTCTGCGCTTTAGTAATACATATTTTTAATACACGCATATTTCCAAGGAATGTAGGATACTAGTACAACTTCTGAGACTTCATACAGCTTGTTAAGATTATTTATACCATTAATGCGGAATGCTCAAAGAATTATTGGTAGTACTCAGTAGTACTTAGGCTTCTTTTATAGCCAGGTGATAGACGGTGCTGCATCTAGTGATTTCCAAGTCAATCCTTCCTGTCACGTTCTTTTTTTACTTCCCGTCACGTTCTTTTTTGTTCTCTAATGTCTGTCACGTTCTTTTTTTTTTACTTCCCGTCACTTTCTTTTTTTCACTTCCTGTCACTTTCTATTTTTCACTTCCTATCACTTTCCTTTTTGTTTTCCCTGTCACTCCTGTCCATTATCTGACATTGTCTGTTGGTCACTTTCCAAAAATCTGCATGGCCTGGGCGTACTGGTCGCTCCGGATAAAATTCACAAACGAGTCGGTCTCCATAAGCCTGTATATGGAGCTAGTGATCCGGCGGAACACTTCATTCATATTATCAAGCGGCTCGAGGATCTTCATCAACTTGTTCTTTTCCGTGGCCGTCACGGCATCTCGGTCACTGAACATATGCTTCTCCAGTACCGGCGTCTGCATAAAGTCCCGGAGGTCGTCGTGCACCGAATGGCCCGTTCCCTGATCGAGCTGCTGCTGCAAATCAAACCCAATGTTGAGGTTGCAAGGCGCATTGGGCAGGAAGTACTTGCCGTAAAGTTTCACGGCCATGAAAAGTTTCTTGCGTACAAGAGACAGGGAGGTTTTGAGCACGGTCTCTCGCTTGCGTAAATCACTGTCTTCCTTATAAATCTGCATCAAATCCTTTCTTTGTTGTCTTTGCAGATGGAACTCTTCGATTTGTGTGTAGGCATTGAGATTCTCTGCACACTGTTCTCTTTCAAGGTGTTTCCGGAATGGGATGTTGAGTCCGGGGTCAAGCAAGATGGCCTTGAGACTATGCTCTACGTTTGACTTTTCTACCCGTTTGTTTTTGGAATTGTCCAATCTTTGTCATATGAATACAAAAGATTAATAGAATTAAATCATAAATATTTATCAAAAGATTCATGACCTGCTAATCAAGAGTATTTTAAAGATGTAACTCAATTAACTAAAGATCAAAGTACTATAATAGCTATATGAAGTGATAATTCAATTGAAAAGCATAATTATAGTAGAGATGCTGTATTAAAAGATGAGAAGCTTATAGTAATATATGCATTTGGAAATGAGAGAGTGTTTTGGACTCCTTTTGACCGTGTGCTGGAGGAGGCTTATGAGTAGTAGTATCAAGCTCCATATATGAGAATTGGTTATATGACTTGACCTCATCAAAGCTAAAAACCAAATTCAAATGAGACCCTACCCATTCAAAAACCTGTAGAGTGTCAGCCTGGCCAATTATAATCACTTCCCTGATTAAATTCCAAAGGGGTGTGTGATCTGAAATATCTGGACCAAGCCCTGATACAACGTCTTATGATGTATTGAGTCTTAAAAGTTGACTTATGCACAAGGTGCAGAGATATGCATTGTCTGTAATAGTGCAAGTAGCACCGAAACTCACACTGAGAAAAGGAATATATTGCTGGTAAACGGAAGAGCTTAAGTTCTAATTTTGGGATTTTCCGAAACTAGATCTGTCGGGAAAACTACTGTAATAAAAATGCAGTTACGCATAGAATAAGGCTCGGCGGATTTGCCTGATGCTAGTGTCTGTTGGAAACGTCTGTTGGAAACGTCTGTTGGAAAAGTCTTTTGGAACATGGAGCATATAATTGAGGGCCAGAATGTTACACTGCAGTGTGGGGAATGTTGCACCTAAGATATAACAGGAGAAGCCACAACTGAGTTAGCCAATGAAATATGGAAAAGCAGCCGGATACACCTGCACAAAGCCAAGCCCGGGTGGAGTTTTATGTCGTCATCAGAATTAGTCTACGGAAATTCCGCACCTTATTTACTCATCCATGTCAATGTAAATAATTCCAAGGTCATACCTACGCTACTTTGAACCAGATTAAAAGCGGGAAACAAGGGAAACCAGTGAAGCCATATATTTCTAAAGCTCTGCATTTAGATACGAATCCATTCAAGAAGGGTGTTGTTGTGAGACTGATGATTGTGAAACCAAAGAAGCCCAACTCTGCGCAAAGAAAGTGTTGCAGAGTCAGATTGACCAATGGTAACGTCTTGCATTCTGTAGTACTACTGAATATGCTCAGTTTTACCGGTTGTGGGGACTGTTCGGAAAGGCTTATGAAGTCTGGAAGAGGAGATTAACAGACATCAATGATGACGCGGCCAAGTTAGAGTTTCTGGAGATGAGATAAGTTCCGTCCCAAGAGAAGGAGCACGTGCTGAAGAAGTATTGAGACCAACTGGTAGACTTTTTCACCGTTTCAAGAAGCAAACGGGCTCTGACTCACGCTATTATGGCTGTCACTTTGGGTCAAAGGACTGATGTAAAGTCTGTCATGTACTTCTCCAACTTGATGAACCATTGGTTTCCACACAAGAGTCCCGTTTATGTGTTAGGTCCTCTACACCTGATACTAACAATGACCATTCTACTCACCTTTTTGGGTAGTTTTTTGGTCAGCTTTTTGGGTAGTTTTTTGGGTAGTTTTTTGGGTAGTTTTTTGGGTAGTTTTTTGGGTAGTTTTTTGGTCAGTTTTTTGGTCAGCTTTTTGGTCAGTTTTTTAGTCAGTTTTTTAGTCAGTTTTTTACTCACCTTTTTAGCCACATTTTCACTCAGATTTTAACTCAAATTTCCACTCAGCTTTTTACCCACATTTCCACTCAGATTTTAACTCAAATTTCCACTCAGCTTTTTACCCACATTTCCACTCAGATTTTAACTCAAATTTCCACTCAGCTACCATGACTATTGTGACTAGACTTAATGTTTTGCCTCATTCAACACGATCTCTATTAAATACTGGAATAATACCATGGGACATCCAGAGATGGTGGGGAATGCATCTACAGGAACTCGTAGTCTGGTGCTGATCTCCTGAAAAAGTGTGACAGGGTCCACATAGAGCGGAACCACCAGTTGGTGTAGATCTTTGCGGAACGACTCGTAGAAACCATCGGGTCCCTAGTCAATTCGGCACACCCACACTGGAGTCACGATGATCCCCCTGGTGAACGGCTACCTTTTCTTCCTTAATAGTGTCAACAATTCTGGTACAGTAGTGCTCCTTCTTATCTCTTGTATTCTAGCTTAGTCCTAACTTACTCTTAGTTTATCTTGATTACGCTAACTTACTCCTAACTTACTTTTAACTTAGTCCTAACTTAGTCCTAACTTAGTCCTCACTTACTCCTAACTTACCCCTCTTATCTTAATTATGCCTAACTTATTTTAATTACGCAACTTACTCCTCACTTACTCCTACAGTCCTTTTCAAAACTATTCAAAGCAGCGCGGCATAATGTTTCAAACTACACTTGCAAAATTAAACAACCAATATTTCCAAAAGTTCGTACTTATGACTTAAAAATTGCAAATGTTCAAAGAAAAATTAGCCTTAGCATATTCTCAAACTTTAAATATGTAAGAAGAAGATGTTACTTTATTGAACATTTTCACGAATATAGAGCTTTTAGTGGGCCATTTTTGGTAAGCAGAACTGGCGATGCAGGATGAACCGAACGTAAAGTTAAAGTGCCAGAATTCACGCTAATCAGACACCACAAAAGGTGTTAGTTCATCTAGACAGCCGGACGGTGGCCATGGAAGTCGGAATCCGCTAAGGAGTGTGTAATAACTCACCGGCCGAATGAACTAGCCCTGAAAATGGATGGTGCTAAGCGTGATACTTATACTTTACCACTTTTCTTTTGAAAAGTGAGTAGGCAGGCGTGGAAGTGGTGTAGAAGCTTGGTTGTGAAATCGAGTGGAGCCGCCTCTAGTGCAGATATTGGTGGTAGTAGCAAATATTCAAATGGGAATTTTGAAGACTGAAGTGGGGAAAGGTTCCATGTCAACAGTAAATGAACATGGGTAAGTCGTTCCTAACCTCCAAGCATAGCTGTTAATAAAACGATTTTTTGATTCAATAAATCGATTTTTTGATTTAATAATACGATTTTTTGATTTAATAAAACAATTTTTTGTGTTAATAAAACAATTTTTTGATTTAATAAATCGATTCTTTTTGTTAATAAATCAATTTTTTGATTTAATAATACGATTTTTTGTGTCAATAAAACGATTTTCTGTGTTAATAAAACAATTTTTTTTTTAAAGAGGGAAGAACTGGTTAAAATTCCAGTACTTGGATATGGAAACGGTAACGTAAAGAATGTGAAGACATTGGAATAAGTTCTGGAAAGAGTTTTCT
>NKZC01000168.1:0-35602 GCA_002374385.1 Metschnikowia borealis
TACTAGAAGGACTAGTGCTATACGAAAAGGACTAATGCTATACGAAAAGGACTACCATACTATACTAGAAGGTCTACCATACTATACTAGAAGAACTAGTACTATACTAGAAGGACTACCATACTATACGAGAAGGACTAGTACTATAAGAGAAGGACTCATACCATACGAGAAGGACTACCATATTATACAAGAATGACTACCATCTTATACTAGAAGAACTAGTACTATACTAGAAGGACTAGTGCTATACGAGAACGACTAGTACTAGGCTAGAATGACTAACATACTAAACGAGAATGACTACCATACTATACTAGAAGAACTAGTACTATACTAGAAGGACTAGTGCTATACGAAAAGGACTAATGCTATACGAAAAGGACTACCATACTATACTAGAAGGTCTACCATACTATACTAGAAGAACTAGTACTATACTAGAAGGACTACCATACTATACGAGAAGGACTAGTACTATAAGAGAAGGACTAATACTATACTAGAAGAATGACTACCATCTTATGCTAGACTACTACCATACTATGCTAGAATGACTACCATACTATAAGAGAAGGACTACCATACTATAGGAGAAGGACTACCATATTATACAAGAATGACTACCATCTTATACTAGAAGAACTAGTGCTATAAGAAAAGGACTAGTACTATACGAGAATGACTAATACTATACGAGAAGGACTACCATATTATACAAGAAGGACTACCATCTTATACAAGAATGACTACCATCTTATACTAGAAGAACTAGTACTATACGAGAAGGACTAATACTATACGAGAAGGACTAAGACTATACTAGAAGAACTAGTACTATACTGGAAGAACTAGTACTATACTAGAAGAACTAGTACTATACGAGAATGACTACCATACCAATGTCTAGCGTCAGTCCGAAACAAATGATAGTGAGGACAAAACTCTCCAAAGAAAAGTTATATGCTAACTGTTTAACACCTTCAACTACAGTCTGGAGTATATTGCAACAAATAGTTGTTTGTACTCTTTCAGGATACGTTATTTGTCAGGGTTCCATTCATTTAGTCATTTCAGCCATTCATTTTTGCTATTTATTCTAGTCATTTTAGTCATTTTTGCTATTTATTCCAGTCATTTTAGTCATTTTTGCTATTTATTCCAGTCATTTCAGTCATTTTTCCTATTTATTCCAGTCATTTCAGTCATTTTTCCTATTTAGTCCAGTCATTTCAGTCATTTTTCCTATTTATTCCAGTCATTTTAGTCATTCTTGCTACTTATTCTAGTCATTTTAGCTTTCAGTCGCTGACGTGGATTGATTTTAAAGATTACTGCAAAATGGGACCAAACTACCACTGGACTCCTCAAAACTGACTGCAAATGCAAATACAGGGAATACGTTTACATTTGTATTTCCCGATTCAGAATCTTCATCGTCATGCGTCAAGGAAGAGTACTAACATGTTTCCAATCACCAGATCCACCAACCAGAGCTAGTACTATTCTCAGGTAGTACTAAACTATGGAGTACACTATGGAGTACACTATAGAGTACACTATGGAGTACACTATGGAGTACACTATGGAGTACACTATAGAGTACACTATAGAGTACACTATGGAGTACACTATGGAGTACTAAAGTGATGAACAAAACACCAGGGACTGAGTATTCGAAAGTGAGAGTTTTGGGGTGGATTCAGATGCAGCATTCAGGAACTCAAAGGAGTTAGTGGACTCAGAAGGTATTGACAGAACTTGGGGACAGCAGAGAGTGCCAGAAAATGGATTATGGAGAAGATTTAAGATGTGGAAAGTACTAGGGTGATGACTGGAGTACCTCTAGCGTCCTAATTAATTGAATCTGAGGTCTGAGAAGAAAGGAGGAGAAGAATTGATGGATGGGTGTTGCAGAAGGTGTTGTGGGACGAAGTGGTTCGAGTCGCCTGGATAAAACTGGGTACTGATTCTAGGGCCCAGAAGGGCCTTAATTGGGAAACCGAGAGAAACCAATTGAAGAGAAAAGGGTCGTTAATGATTCATGGCTTCTAGTATGATCAGGAAAGAGGAATGGATGCAAGAAACAAGAAGACTGAAGGAATTAATCGATGGCTTTTTGATGGTAACATAACACTTCCCTATCATTTACTTTATTGGACCTTCTAGACCACTCCTGTGGAGCCACATCTGGTCTCAACGAATATTTTGGTCTCAGCACCACTAAAAGTTATCTCCATTGGACGATTTTTGTCCCAATTGCTGAACCTGATCTTAATTGTATCAACAGCGTCAAGGCTATACATTACCTGGGGAAACCACGGACCTTGTCAACCCAACCTAAACACAATCATCCATTTCAGAAACATCGCTTGCGACAGTACACTATGGAGTACACTATGGAGTACACTATGCAGTACACTATGCAGTACACTATGGACTACACTATGCAGTACACTATGGACTACACTATGAACTACACTATGGAGTAATTCTACTTTCCATGGACTCAAAAACTACTACACTACTCCAGTAGATTGAAGAATATCTCCATTACTCATTGCATACACTTATGGCTGGATATAGATGACTGCATTCACTGTTCGTACCTACCAAGTGTACCAGGGGTAGCAGATGACTGGAGCCTTCGTCACGGCCAGTGTTGGAACCTTGTGGATTGCTAAGGACTTTACTCGGCAAACAAGTCCTCCTTCAAGTCGATGCCCAAGGCCTCTCTGGTCTCCTTCAACTCTTCTAAGTACGCGTTGTACTGCGCGGTGTTCTCCACCTTGTGCTTCAACGCCTCGAACGTTCTCACGGCCGTGGGGTAGTCGTTGACTCTTCTGCACGCTTCCAAGGCCTTTTGGATCACCGAGGGCGAGGGCACCAAGTCGTACGAGAAGCAGTTGTTCAACACTCTCTGCACCTCGAACAAGTCGTAAGCATCCTCGAACTCTTGTTCGTATCTGTTGTTAGTATAAGTTATGAGATGGGTGATATTATCCAGACAACCAAATTCAGGAGCCATTATTCAAATCCAGACAATTGACCGTTCAAATCGGGAAGAGACTCATTAAGAAGACAGCCAGTATCAAGGCAGCAAGACGATCAGGCCATCATTTGATCATGGATAAAGGTACGAGAGTCACTAGTCTGAATCAGAGACTTAATGGCTGAACATAGACTGTCCGTCTTTCTGTTCTTCCCAGGACTTGCCGAAAGAGTCATACTCAATTTTGGAAAACACCTTTGGTCTGAATCCTAGAGCTGAATCCCAGGGCTGAATCCCAGGGCTGAATCCCAGGGCTGAATCCCAGGGCTGAATCCGAATTGAGATGGAGTTCTAATGGCCACTAGAAAGTCTCAAACACTCGTCAAGTGCAATCTAGTTTATCTTAATCAAGCACTTGCAGAAGTCAGAGTAGTTCATAGCAGAACCTCCAGTCATACCATTCTCCACTCATACCATGCACCAGAGCCTAAGAAAAACTAGAATCTGGTGTCATTGTCTGATGCAAGTATCAGGATCCTGATGTTCAAGTAGAAAGTCATTGTTGGTTGAGTCGTCGTTGATGTAAATGTCAGTCCGTCAACCTGCAGTCATTTACTGTTAGTTAACCTCCAGTCAACCTCCAGTCACACCTTGGTCAAATGTTTGTCAGTCACACCTTGGTCAACTGTTTGTCAATCAACCTGGGTCAACTGTTTGTCAATCAACCTGGGTCAACTGTTTGTCAATCAACCTGGGTCAACTGTTTGTCAATCAACCTGGGTCAACTGTCCATCAATCAACTTTCAGTCAGCCGAAGTCATTACTGCGGTCTGTCACTATCAGTAAACCTTTGTCAACTGTCCATCAGTCAACTTTGATCAACCTTAGTCTGTACTGTCAGCAACTTAGTCTGTAGTGTCAATGAGTATCAGAGGTTTGCGTGTTTGAGATTGCTGAGTCTCACGCTGCCCCAGCACAGCGCACACGAGACGCAAGACGCAAGGACGAGCGCGTAGTAGCGCCAATGCTGACCGCACTTTCTGGTGGTTGTAAGTTTCTCACCAACTTCTAGTTCTCATTAGTTTTCACACTAATTTTCGCAACACTCACCACTGATATTTACAGCACATTGACAGCACATTAACAGCACATTAACAGCACATTAACAGCACATTAACAGCACATTGACAGCACATTGACAGCCACTAATGGCATTGACAGCCACTAGTGATGTGAAGTTGATGCCGACTAAAAAAGTTGACGCTGAAGTTCAAGTTGACGTTGGCACCGCTCCAAGTTCCACTTGTTGACTTCAACTTTGAATGACTTCCTCTAATGAACTATTGACTTATTCTCATTCCCTAATTGGTCCATTCCTGGATCTTAGTCTTGACTTGATGCTTGACTCTAGATTGGTCTGTTTCGGTTGTTCAGGTCCTGTTACTGTTTTCAGTCTTGCCTGTTCCTGTCATAACTTGAATAGTCTCTTTTCTGTCTGTTTGTCTTAACAAACGTCTCTTCTGTCTGATTCTGTCTATTCTGTCTATTCTGTCTGATTCTGTCTATTCTGTCTATTCTGTCTATTCCTGTCAGACTCGATCGTGTCTCTGTCGTTGATTCGTTTGATTATACATACCTTTTGGAGAACTCCTCGAAGGTCTCCTCCTTGTGCTCGTGGTGGTCGGAGTAGAGTCTTATTTGGGCGAAGGAGACCTTCTTGGCAGCAGGAGCAAAAGATCTAGGCACGGCCAAGGGTCTAGATCTGAGGGCACAACGGATAGAGGAGGCAAGCATTATGGGGATAGGGTAGTGGTGAGTGAGGTAAAATTGAGATTGGTGGAAATCATGCGATGCGTGCGCGTACCACTTCTGGATTCCTCTGCTCACCCAAGTCACGTGAGAAAAATTAAAATGTAATGCTCTGTATACAGGACCTACCCTTCCTATGGCTTTTTTTGCTCCATTTTCTTGGCTTTGCTGGTTACTTTCTGTGGGGTTCTGTTGTGGGCCAATGAGCGGCCCGCAATTAACTCGCATCTGGTACGCGCACGCTTTGTTTTGCAGCCGACCTACAGACAAGAACATCCGTACACCAACACATAACCGAACCGAACCCCAAAAAAAACCCCAAAAAAAACCCCCATAAAAAGGCAGTACAAAATTGTCTCCATTTTTTATCGCTTTTGGTTTCTTTTTGTTGGTTTACCGGTATGGAACCGAGTATTCCGAAGTTTTGGGTGGACGGGTGTGCGCGACATTGGTGCATCCGAGGGTGCGACATGCTACATAGCTTCACATCTGGGGGCCCCTCGGAATACATCTCCAGCACCCAATCATGGACCAGCACTTCCTATGGAAGAGCCAGCCGTCAGAGGAGACGTATGCGGCGCCTGCACATGATGCCCTATTACGAGACCGGTTCGACAACCTGCAGCTCCGGCTAGATCCGGCCACCATCAAGCATGGGCTCAATCCCGAGGGCCAGAACCCTCAATCCGGTCTCACCAAGCCCATGGCCAACATCGACCATTTGGGGGATATGTCGCTGACTTTGTCTCTACAACCGAATATGGACCGTGCATCCGGGGTCGGCGGTATCCTCGGAAATCCAGGCCTTAGCGCCGGCCACAATACCGGCCATAATACCGGTCACAGTGCCGGGGTTTCGGTACAAACCCCTGCCGAGGGTGCTCCAAATCCAAATGTGGGCGGTGCCCCCGGTAATGGTGCCGTCGGTAATGGTGCTTCGGGAAACGTTGCCCCTGGCAATGTGGCGAAAGCCCCCGGTTCCACCACTGGAACCACTTCCGAGGCGGCCGAGGTCTCCGAGGGTAGCCGGCGGGTGGTGTCGACAAAGCGTGCGGCTCAGAACCGGAATTCGCAAAACGCATTCAGAAAACGCCGCCAAAAGTACATAGAGGAGCTCGAGAGCACGGCCGAAAAGGTGAAAGTGATGGAGAAAACCATTGACGACCTACGCCTGGAAAATATGGAGTTGCGTGAATTTTCATTGGCACTCCAAACTCGGTTGATGGAACTTGAACGCGAGGCTGCGACATGACTCAAGTTGCGACATTACGAACCCAGAGCGACACAGCGACACAGCGACACAGCGACACAGCAACACAGCGACACAGCGACACAGCGACATGACTTGATTAGAACGACATGGTGGATCCCTGCGACATCAATCCATGTGACATCCCACTGGCAAGGCCGTGGGTACTTAGAGTATCGTACCAATAATATAGAGATATACGGAAGTGTGGGGTTTGTAGCGACATTATTTGAGTCTGCATGTGACATTTTGCGACTTTGACTCAATTAAACGCCATTCATGCACTGATGAAAGTACCGCGTTTCGTTTGGCTGGAACGTCATTTGCTTAAACTTTAAATTTAAACAAAGACGCCATAATTCGACAGGGTCCGGCATATAAGCACATCCGGTCTCGCCAGCCAGCCGGCGCGGCCTCAACTGAGGTTCCAGGCATCACCGAATCTGTGACGTACTGCAGATAAGCCGGGCTCTAAAGCGTACCAACATCTCCAGAACCTGAACCAAGCGTAGTAAGCAAAGCTGTTCCGATTTTCAACATGCATATTCCTGAGACATCAATCAAATGCAAGAGCCCATGATGAAACAATCATGATACATTAATGAAACGTCCATGAAACGTCCATGAAACGTCCATGAAACAACAATGTGAAAGCGAACAATGGAAAAATCCAAGGAGCGCCGAGGTAGAGCGAGCGACACCGAGCACATCTCCTTCCCCTTTAAGACGTTCAGGTGCAATAAGTGTGAAACAACGATGAAACAACGATGAAACAACGATGAAACAACGATGAAACAACGATGAAACAACGATGAAACAACGATGAAACACGATGAAACACGATGACTGATGGAACTACACTGAATCTAATCAGAAACAGGCAAACATCACAACCGAGAACGAAATGACCTCTGGCAGACTTTCAGACACTTATACACAGTACGACAAGCGATGTATCCTACTACTAGTGCCATAGTCTGCAAAGGCACACGTGAGTCACTCGTAAAAGGCACTTGCGAGCGAAACAGGTTGCCGTGGCGGCCTGCATATATGCCACCTGTGCATGATGCACGCGCTTTACGAGACGCACCTTTCAAAATTCCGCGCGGCCTGGGTGACTCTGTTGCGACTAATTTTGCGCCTAACCACCTGAGCGCAATCTCTGCTCTCAAAACGTGCCTGCCATTCACTTCTTCTTCTTCCAGCCATTCTTTTCTTTTGGCATAGGCGTGATTTGCCCCTATTTCAGAACCGTTTCATAAGTGTTTCACCTGTGTTTCACCACCGTGTCAAGTCCTTGACACCTTCTTATTCCAAAACCCTAGCCATACTCGGTTAACTCCCTTGACCCGTTTGAGCTCCATTCCGCCTTCGCATTATCTAATCCTTCTTCCTTTCTGACCCAGGTTTTTCGATCCACTGATCCACTGATCCACCGTTCCCCTGTTTCTGAGTTGTTTCTGAGTTGTTTCATCTTTGAACCTTGTTTCAGACTTGTTTCATATTTGTTTCAGAGTTCTCTTCATACCTTCACTTAGTTCTCTGCAATGGACGCGTTTACTGCCCCCCTGAAATCCGAACCTAATCCCGTTGTGCCGGGACTCTTTCCCGCCGTCGACCTCTGGAACCCCAATCTGCTAGATATGGACTTGGCATCGCCTTGTATCCTTGGTGCATACACGCTCAAGTGCAAGGTCTAACCCCCATCCACACATCGAATATTTCATATCACAACATCCACACCATCTAATAATCCGTCCAATCATATCGAGGTCCAGAAGAAGAGAGGTCCGGATGTACTTGTACACCCGTACACCCATGCATTATTTATTTCGTCGCCACTAATTGACCCCGGTTTTCTTTTAGCCACTTGCCTTGGAAATCGGCGGTTCGCAGCCCTGATCTCGACGTGCGTGCGTGAGAAAGGTTGTCTTAGTCTCTGTGCATGCGCTTATCTGCGGGTCCCCCACTTTGGCCACAAGACGCCGAAAATTAAGCCAGCCAAGGCGCCACCCAAGGCGCCACCTAAGACGCCGCAGGTAGGAATAGTCAGGTGATCCTGGTCAGGTGACAGGGTCACGTTACGTAAATCACGTGAATAAAAGCTCACAGAGTCTTAGAAATAAAGAGGTTGTAGAGTCACATGAATCCCCCACGCGAACAGGGTCCCAGAGCCCCGATGGCTAAAGACACGTGATACAGGGTGATACAGCGACACGTGATGATCGGATCATGTAGGTGCTGACCATGTGGCCATTCCTTTGGGGATCATGTGACAAGTCATGTGATACACCTTCTGACTTTGTGCAAGTTCAATGTCACATGCTTGAAATCTTCTGACTCTGTGCACGTGTGGTGTCACGTGCTTAAGGTCATCTGATTCAAAGTCAGCCGTGTCACGTGAATCGAATCACGTGTCGATAAACAGAAATCTCACAACAGACACTGCGTAGGCATTCTAATCTAATCAGATGTGCCTAAGTGTATTTCCAGGTGAATGCGGGAATAAGTAGGTTGTATTTCACGAATGAATGTGAGTCACGTGTGTTGTATCACGTGTGTTGTATCACGTGTTGTTCACGTGATTTCAATCACGCGCGCCACATCTAAAAATCTTCCGCAGGCCTCACCTCCAACCCCATGAGTTCCAGACTTCTCCAATCCCTAAAGACTGTTCCCCGCCATTGTGGTGGACGCAGGTTGGTGCAATCTCGAGCTCTCGCCTTCCAGGTGTCCAACCCCGAAGAGCGGGCCAAAATACTCCAAAAACCAGCCCACGACCCCTCCTCCAAATACAAATCTCCCCCTCTCATCCACGAAGTCTTTTCTTCAGCATACGACGTGTTAAAAGAAGAACTGGCCAAGGTGTATGAAAAGCTAGCCCAAACCCCGGACCTCTCCGAGGCCGAAAAGGAGAAGTTGAAGATCGAGGCCGAGAAATACAACCCCGAAGTGAATTACAACTTCCGCTTTAACCGCGCCAAAGTGGACGCCACACAGCCGGTGTACAGGCACTTGATGCAGCAGGAATGGGAACAGCATGACTTGATGGTGACCATGCAGCGGTTGGAGCAGTTGCACGTGATCCCCGACACAATGCCCACGTTGGAGCCCCGGGCCGATGTCCAGGTGCAATTCGGCCACAACACGCAGAGTGAGTTTTGTGGGTATTTACAGCCAGGTGTGCGGATGCCCGCGTTTGCCGTATCCAGACCGCCCACGATCAAAGTGCAGGAGTTCCGGAAGGAGCCGTTTTCCGGGCTCTATTCCGTGGTGATCGTCAACCCGGACGTGCCTGATTTGCAGCGCAACTCATTCAAAACCGAGTTGAATTATGGCTTGTACAATGTGCCGTTGACGTTTGCGGAAAACATCATCAGTCCTGCACAGTTGCAAAACACCCCTGAACGGGTGTTCCACCACTACCAGCCGTTGGTGCCTGAAAAAAACGCCCCCACGCAGCGGGCGTGTTTGTGGGTATTTAGGCAGGAGCGTGAGCTTTCGGGGCTCGAATTTGATGCCTCCAACTTCGACATTCGCTCCTTTGCCGAATCCTACGGTCTAGATGCCGTGGGCGCCCATGTTTGGAGACAGGACTATGACCGAAGCACCAATGCGGTCAGAAAGGAGTATGGTTTGAAGAAGGGCACTGTGTATGCAACCACCCGTGGAACCGAGCCGCTCGTGTAAATAGCAACTCTACTAGAGAGTATCAGATATTAGAGTATCAGGCAGCAGAGTAGACACTAAAGTAGAAAGTAGAGTAGAAAGTAGAGTAGACATTAGAGTAGGCACTAGAGTAGGCACTAGAGTAGGCACTAGAGTAGGCACTAGAGTAGGCACTAGACTTGACACTAGACTAGACACTAGACTAGACACTAGAGTAGACACTAGACTAGACACTAGACTAGATACTAGACTAGATACTAGACTAGACACTAGACTAGACACTAGACTAGACACTAGACTAGACACTAGACTAGACACTAGACTAGACACTAGACTAGACACTAGACTAGTATGAATTAGTCCACAGGTCGTATATGTTCACAACCAACTCAAAAGTAAAGCATCAGCTGAATTGTTAGATCCACCATAAGTAGTGCTCCACCTATGAGGTATTTTAAGCAACGCTGTCTCATCACAATAGCCATTCTAAGCCTCACAAATCATGCAAACATGATATTTAAATAGAGTAGTAAGAAAGAACATTACACTCTAGGAAAATAGACTGGCAGTATGTGTATACCAGTACAAGCAAGTCATGGTTATAGTTAGTAGTTAGTAGTTATAGTTAGTAGTTATAGTTAGTAGTTATAGTTAGTAGTTATAGTTATAGTTATAGTCATAGTCATAGTTAGTAGTTATAGTTAGTAGTTAGTAGTTGGTAGTTAGTAGTCGGTAGTTATAGTTATGATCATAGTTATAGTCATAGTCATAGTCATAGTCATAGTTATAGTTAGTAGTTAGTAGTTGGTAGTTGGTAGTTGGTAGTTGGTAGTTGGTAGTTGGTAGTTGGTAGTTGGTAGTTGGTAGTTGGTAGTTGGTAGTTGGTAGTTATAGTCATAGTTAGTAGTTATAGTTAGTAGTTAGTAGTTGGTAGTTAGTAGTTGGTAGTTATAGTCATAGTTATAGTCATAGTCATAGTCATAGTCATAGTTATAGTTAGTAGTTAGTAGTTGGTAGTCATAGTCATAGTCATAGTTAGTAGTTATAGTCATAGTCATAGTCATAGTTAGTTGTTGGTAGTTGGTAGTTGGTAGTTATAGCCATAGTTATAGTTAGTAGTCATAGTCATAGTCATAGTCATAGTTATAGTTAGTTGTTGGTAGTCATAGTTGGTAGTTGGTAATGCAGTAAGTAATGAGGAGTTAGTAGTTAGTGTTGAACATGTGAGAAGTGCTAATGCGTGTATGCAGGTGATGTGTTACCTGTAGGACTGCGGAAGTGGATGAAGCGACAAGTCTCATAAGGTTCCGAGCATTGTATATGTGCAGACGGATAATACAAACGGGGTCTTGGTGTTAGGAGTCATAGGGTTTGACTTCAGATAAGGAATTAACAAGTCCGGTACAGGAGAACGGCATTTATGGTGATGTGGTATATAAAGAGGGAATCTCGTTCATGGTAGAGGAGTATCGAAACAGACCACAAGACAGACATTCTAGTTAATGTACGTCGCACAAGTGAAGAAGAAACAAGATAAGCATTCCAATCTATGCTAGTCTTTATGGAAATCCTCAACAATCAATGCTGGGGGATGTCACATCAACCATGGGTCTTTTCACCTATTGAGGTAATATTAAGCCTGTCCGCCTGGTGTCTACCGCCATCTCCCGCCATCTCCCGCCATCTCCCGCCATCTACCGCCATCTCCCGCCATCTACCGCCATCTACCGCCACCTAGCTGAGTACACCCTTTTCTTTACTTATACATGCAACTCTGATTCCTCCTATAGGGGAATTATCGGCGAATCAACATAATAGCCAGAGTACCTGACGTGACCGGAGTCTAACAGTCCTATAGTATTAGTATAGTCTGTTGTATGGTTTATCATGGTACAGTCTGTTATTTATTTATCAGATAATATTGCGTTCCGTGACTTGAGTTTATCCGTGAGGGGATCAGCATCACCAATTTTCTTCTCTCTCCAGCAACTTCTCTCTTCGCTGCCCCCAAAAGAACACAGTTCAGCCGCTTGGTAGTTGACCCTTTCGAAGAAGTGGTTGTTGCAGGTTCCGAGGATGAATTTGTGGCCTGTTCAAACCGGATCCTTGTTGGACATTTTGGCCGGTCACGGGCCCACACAGTACGCAGATTACAGTCAGTACTTTGAATGGACAATATACTTCTTCAACGTGGAGGAGGTCAAGCACGGGCACATGCTTGATATACTAAAAAACATCTTTTCTGGCAGACACCTCGAGGACCGGTTTGGGCAGAAGAACAGTGCCAGATCCAAGAGTTTCACCACCATAGCTTTCTCGTTTGATGGTCCCAGTCTCACCACAGCTGGAATCAGCCACAGTATATGTTTTTACAATATGGCGGACGAGGTACTGCTTAAGAAATTCATTGTCATTTTTTCATTTAGTGTTTTACCCGGGTTTTTGGTTTTCTGGATCTACAGAATAATGGGAAATCGCACAAAATTTCCTATGATTTCAATAAGCTCCCGGTGGCCAAGCTGGTTAAGGCGCAAGACTGTAATGGATGGAATCTTGAGATCGGACGTTCGACTCGTCCCTGGGAGAACTTTTTGCTGTTTGTTCTGCTCTTCTGGCATAACTGGAAACTACAGTCTGCAGTGGATGTTCTGCAACCGACTGCACATAATGGCCTGGTACTGCAAATAATGACCTGGTACTGCACATAAAGAAGCTGTTGTAACCGGTGCCGCGGATACCTCTCGCGCTCTGAGGCCATACAGTCACTCGCGTGACTGGTCATGTGAAGCTCCCGCTAACACCAAACTTGTCAGTCAACTAGAGCAGGACAGACCACAAATATTCATTATGGTGGAGGTACGGGTGTTTGATAAGGACCTGGATCGATTCTTCAAATACAGAGTACCTGAGGTAACAACAAGAATCTAACAAAGCAATTGAAAAAAAGCATGTGCTGATTATTGCAACTAAGGTTAGTAATCTACACCATTTTATACACCACAATAGGTGTTAGCCTCTTGTTTACGTCAATCAGCTTACTATGTTATTCACGAAGATTCCTGATAACAGAGCCATCATAGCTCCTAGAGCCTTTTCCAGAAGATATCTGAGGCATTACTGAGGCATTACTGAGGCATTACTGAGGCATTACTGAGGCATTACTGAAGTATGAAGAAGGAACCTGGGTATTCACTTAGTTAAAGAACTACTATGAATCACTCAGTCAAAGAACTACTATGAAGATTAAAGTGAGGTGAATTAAGTGAAGTGGATTAAGTTACTCACTCACTGACCACAGACCAGTGTGAAATAATACCATGAGAAACTAGTGGATAAGTTCATAATTGTTTCAGAACTGTCTCAGAACTGTCTCAGAACTGTTTCAGAACTGTTTCAGAACTGTTTCAGAACTGTTTCAGAACTGTCTCAGAACTGTCTCAGAACTGTCTCAGAACTGTTCATATTACGTACTGTTCATATTACGTACTGTTCTGTTTCATAACTGTTTCATCGTTGTTTCATATTTGACTGATCTGCTTCGTGTATGTTTTTCCATGAGAGAATCCTACAGGTGGTTGAAAGGGTAGTGGAAGAGCACAGGGATTGAGAGTGGGTAGTGAAATAGTATAGTGTTCGATACTTTAATCAACACTAAGTACTTCGACTTCAAACCCTAGTTCTCATTGAAAGCATTTCGATTTGGATCTCCCTAGTAAAATTCTCATCGCTCGAGAGTAGTTGGCTCATCCCTACTTTTCACATTGTTAACAGTATAAAATATAGCACAGCTATAAATATGCTGTAATTCAGTTACACTATCAAATGCCATACGAATTGGTGCACCACCCTTACCGTAAACTTTGCTTTCCATGTTTTTATTTTCATCTCATGTCTAAAAAATCCCATTCACATGTACAAATCCATACAATGCACACGTATTTATATACCATAAATGCATACACAGACAGCATAATCACAAGCATATTCCACATACATTCACACATGTTTTTGAGATACGTATAGCTTTTTATATAGTACCAGACCATACTTTACTATGCAGTACAGGTTATTCATCTACACCACCAGACAGGACGCACACCATTGCCATACTACAGAAAACATACCACAGAATTCCATACAGTACTAGACACTACTAGACACTACTAACACTACTAGACACTACTAGACACTACTAACACTACTAGACACTACTAACACTACTAGACACTACTAACACTACTAGACACTACTAACACTACTAGACACTACTAACACTACTAGACACTACTAACACTACTAGACACTACTAACACTACTAGACACTACTAACACTACTAGACACTACTAACACTACTAGACACTACTAACACTACTAGACACTACTAACACTACTAGACACTACTAACACTACTAGACACTACTAACACTACTAGACACTACTAACACTACTAGACACTACTAACACTACTAGACACTACTAACACTACTAGACACTACTAACACTACTAGACACTACTAACACTACTAGACACTACTAACACTACTAGACACTACTAACACTACTAGACACTACTAACACTACTAGACACTACTAACACTACTAGACACTACTAACACTACTAGACACTACTAACACTACTAGACACTACTAACACTACTAGACACTACTAACACTACTAGACACTACTAACACTACTAGACACTACTAACACTACTAGACACTACTAACACTACTAGACACTACTAACACTACTAGACACTACTAACACTACTAGACACTACTAACACTACTAGACACTACTAACACTACTAGACACTACTAACACTACTAGACACTACTAACACTACTAGACACTACTAACACTACTAGACACTACTAGACACTACTAGACGTTTTGAAAAACACTGTACTTAATTCTGATGCTATACCACCTTTTCTATATACTAGGAGGTCTCTCTCATCATTCTTGTGTGGGAGGTTTAGCAGAGTCACAGAAGTCTACGATGGAACTCATCCATATCCTGTTTGAATTTCCTGGTGTTAGTTAATTAATCAGAATCCTTTCTGAGAGGAACATATCAAGATCTACTCCGGCCACCAGAAACAGCCACTCCAAAAACAGCCACTCCAAAAACAGCCACTTCAGAAACAGCCACTTCAGAAACAGCCACTTCAGAAACAGCCACTCCAAAAACAGCCAGACCTCCAGAAACAGCTCCCGTACACCCTAAATATTTATACCTTGATAAGACTATGACCTTTATGCATAATGAACAGCAGTATGTTACACTTGACTGTACAGTACCAGACAGTACACTCCTAGACCCTACTAGACAGTACACTCCTAGACCCTACCAGACAGTACCAATAATTATGCACTCCTTGGTGGATATTTTTACTTTCTTATTAGATTCCAATTTCACATATTCCTTTTCTTATTGAATGCAAGAATTGTAGTTTTTGAGGTTCTTGTGTGATGTAAGTACGAAGTTTTGTTGATGATTCCTCAAAAGGCATATTTTGAGCTACTAAATAACTGTACAAGAGAACGGAAGGCTGAGTAGAAGGCTGAGTAGAAGGCTGAGTAGAAGGCTTTATCAATGGTCAGGGTTAGTATCAGGCGTAGACTTCATAGTGCAGTGTTTTCAAAACGTTTCAAACCAGCGCAGCAAAATGTTTCAAACTACACTAGTAAATTTCAACAACCACTAATTCAAAAGTTTCGGACTTGTGACTTAAAAATTCTAAGCATCAAAGTTTCGGACTTGTGACTTAAAAATTCTAAGCATCAAAGTTTCGGACTTGTGACTTAAAAATTGCTAAGGATCAAAGTTTCGAAATAAACGGTCTATGTGAAGTCTCTATTGAATATTAAAAACAGTACCTTTTTCAATTATTGGTTTGTTTAAGTTTTTAATGTGGTTTGTGTTGAGAGTTGTAATATACACTCCCATAATCTGGAACAGTTATCACGTTACTTTCCAACAATTCACACAAGTGTGGTACTCCAGTGATCATCTTAAACGACTTATATTCTTATCTAATATTATACTAGGAGATCCTTGTATCTTGACACTGCTGTTTCGATAATCTCCTATAAGGATATTCTCGTCCATTCTTATATGCTCCAGTTTTTCTCCCTCTTCAGTCTCTTACTGACATTGTCTTCTCCAAGACAATGCCTAGACATTAGACGAGAGCTAGACGAGAGCTTAGAAGAGCACTCAGAGAGGTTTCCCCTCTCTTCAACAATACTCTTTATTGTTTCATCTGTATAAGTCACCTGAACATGCAGTACATCTGCGTGTACTGATCCCTCAAGTTCAACAATATGAGGTACTTAGATACTTTTAGAGAAAAAGGGCGTGCGACTTAGCACAAGAACAATAGCGAAGAACGCCGTCCCAATATCATGCGATGTTGGGCCTCAGCGTCTTGATATGGCCATTGTTAGGATTAGACAGTAAGGCTCAAAATACCTCAATAGGTAAGACACTACCTGGTGGAACTAACAATTAATTATTGAGTTCTATATTAGGCTCATTAATAATTCTATATTAGGTTTATTAATGATTGAGCTCTATATTACGTTTTGTTAGTGGATTCCTATGGCTGGTGTGATAACGTTTTGTTAGTGGATTCCTATGGCTGGTGTGATAACTATTACTATGTTAGAATTTGCTACCGCTATGATCCAACCTTATGTTTTCCGTATCTTATGTAAAGGTTACTTAAAAAACGCTATTTATTCACATAAAATCTTTATATATATCTTATGTATCAGACACACTTCTATATTCACTAAGCAATGTGATTCTGACACCACCAAAATATCAACTTATTCCCTGATGTCTACACCCCATCAGTACGGTTCTATACAGTAGCAGTGTACTTCACCCGGTTTTTAAATTAATGAAATCAGAGTACTGGATATGCATTGCTAGGTAGAAATACATAGGTATTATTGGGCCGTACATTGTGTAGGGTAGTTTGCACATAATGACTAGAAAAGAGGGTTTCAATGAGCACTTTAAGATTTGGGGACCCATGTAGAATTTTGCCTGCTGATAATTTAGTATAGGAAATTTTCGAATACTTTGGTGTGGATTTCGAATACTGTGGTGTGGATTTCGAAGTGTAGATTTGAGTAGTTTCTGATAAACCTGGTTTTTCGCGACTATAAGGGAAAATGGGTATTACTTAACAAATTCACAAACTTCTAGATTACGTAAACAGCCATAAAAACAAATTACTTAATATAAAACAATTAGTACATGTATATCAGAACAAAAAATAGGTGTACACCTAAACTCGATTTTTTTTTTTTGAATTCAAAAAATCAAACGGACTGCATACAAGCACATCTATATCTTTCATATATTTAAGTACATACAATTCAGGGAAAGGTAAACTGTACCACCTTAAACCAAGAAAGTCATATGATGTCCGTCACCCGCCAGTATCACGGTAACATGTACCTACTATAATATTGACCTGCACATAACGCAGTAACAGAGTACTTTGACTCCACACCTAGGAGGTACTCGTTACCTTAACAGATTTAAAAGTGCATAATGATACGATGTTCGGAACTACTAAAGACTATTAACACAAAGGCCGGTATAGTAGCACTCCAGTAGTACTGTTATATCCATTGCATGCAGGTCGACCCCATTGTAGATTAGATAACGCCAGGTCCGATGTAAACATCAGTACCTCCACACTATTAATACTTTATGCCAGAAAGTACTTAACTCCCTAATTTCAACAGTTCAAGAACGAGCCTAAGAGCTGAAAGATTCTTGGGATCGACCGAACACCAATGGGAAAATCACACTGAACAACGACACCTTGTCAAGAGTGTTCAAAATCCTTACACGGACACTCCTCAGCAATATAAGGACCGGACTTTTAATGACTACCTCTTCAAAAGCCGAACCAAACAAAAAAAAATCTATCATCATCATTTGGTGACCAGTGCAACCATAAAAGATCTTGCTGGGACTAGAGATTGGTCTTTATATTGGACCAAGTTCAAGAAAACAACCTGGAATCTTCATCCTTATGATTATGTCCAACTCTTTCATCTTGGAAATGACCTCCAACACATTTTTCCAACATCCAGTTGCCCTCTTTGTGAAACATCTTCCTCCACTGCCACTTTGAAAAGGTAAGACATATATCTTTGAATGTACCAACGCTGAAGTCATCTGGCAAGATTGCAAAATGTCTGGAACTCCCTCAATTCAATACCCTTTAATTCAATACCCTTTAATTCAATACCCTTTAATTCAATACCCTTTAATTCAATACGCTGTTGGAAACCCAGATTCCGATTCCAAAGCTTGGTCTTTAAATACGTCAAAATGTTGTTGACTCATGGAGAACCAACCAAATGCCGAATTGATATTGATGCTGCTGAAGATTTGACTCCTTTGACGCCTGATTTAACGCGCTAAAACATTTCTTATTTCAAACGGTTCTATCGACGACGCTTTTAGTTTGATCTTTTTGGAAGGCGATTACAATCTTTTTCGAAACTATTTAAACCAGCACGGCAAAATGATTAACACCACACTAGCAAAATTAAACAACAAATAATTCAAAAGTTTCAGACTTGTGACTCAAAAATTGCTAAGCATCAAAGTTTCGGACTTGTGACTCAAAAATTGCTAAGCATCAAAGTTTCAAAATAAACTGTTTATGTGAAGTCCCTATTGAATATTAAAAACTGTACCTTTTTCAATTATTGGTTTGTTTAAGTTTTTAATGAGGTTTTTTAACCATTTTGGCGCGCTGGTTTGAATACTTTCAAAAAACACTGTATTGGTGAGTCTGGTGTCGGGAGACAGCTTGGTACGTCCTCCCTCAGTTGATACATATTTTTGGTGGGGTTGTAAAAATGCGGAAGCTTGTCCTTTTATATTGGGGTGAGCCTTCACATGACCACAGTCACGTGCGAGATCGCGGTCTCAGGGAAACATGGACCCGCGGCTCCTGTTTCTCAACACTGTAGATTATTTAACTTCACATGTACTCTGTTCACAGGTCATGAGTAGTCCGTTCAATAACCAATGAGTACAGTCCATTGTGAAATTTAATTGTCAGACACATAGTCAGTCTCCAGAGTCAGTCTCCAAAGTCAGTCTCCAAAGTCAGTCTCCAGAGTCAGTCTCCAGAGTCAGTCTCCAGAGTCAGTCTCCAGAGTCAGTCTCCAGAGTCAGTCTCCAGAGTCAGTCTCCAGAGTCAGTCTCCAGAGTCAGTCTCCAGAGTCAGTCTCCAGAGTCAGTCTCCAGAGTCAGTCTCCAGAGTCAGTCTCCAGAGTCAGTCTCCAGAGTCAGTCTCCAGAGTCAGTCTCCAGAGTCAGTCTCCAGAGTCAGTCTCCAGAGTCAGTCTCCAGAGTCAGTCTCCAGAGTCAGTCTCCAGAGTCAGTCTCCAGAGTCAGTCTCCAGAGTCAGTCTCCAGAGTCAGTCTCCAGAGTCAGTCTCCAGAGTCAGTCTCCAGAGTCAGTCTCCAGAGTCAGTCTCCAGAGTCAGTCTCCAGAGTCAGTCTCCAGAGTCAGTCTCCAGAGTCAGTCTCCAGAGTCAGTCTCCAGAGTCAGTCTCCAGAGTCAGTCTCCAGAGTCAGTCTCCAGAGTCAGTCTCCAGAGTCAGTCTCCAGAGTCAGTCTCCAGAGTCAGTCTCCAGAGTCAGTCTCCAGAGTCAGTCTCCAGAGTCAGTCTCCAGAGTCAGTCTCCAAAGTCAGTCTCCAAAGTCAGTCTCAAGATAAGTGTATACTTGAGTACTTACAAGAAAAGTGACTCTGGCTGTTCTTCATGTTCTTATTGCTCTGACTGTTTTCGCTGTTTTTGCTGTTCTTGTTGATCTTGTTATTCTGGAGGTCTGGCTGTTCTGGAGGTCTGGCTGTTCTGGAGGTCGGGCTGTTCTGGAGGTCTGGCTGTTCTGGAGGTCTGGGAGTGGAGACCATCTTGATACATTCCTCACATACAATATTCTGATTGATTTCAAGTTTCGACATGAATGTATAATAAGTCCCAAAGTCGAAGCTCACATAGGTAACGAAGTACCTTATTAGCTGCCCTCATATATTCCCCTGGAATCTGCCAAGTGTCTGGAAAGTTTCAGAACATGTCGTTTATATAAAAACGTACAATGCTAGCAGAATTAAAAAATTTCCAACACATTAGAGAAGTGACTGACATTGCTGTGGTATGCATTGAACTAGTGGTAGATTTCTCGGTTTGTCTCGTAGTTCTGCACATGCGCTTTTTTCCAATACACCTAGGACACCCGATTAAAGCTTGAATCACGTGCCAAGTACACTGCCTGTTATCCCAGTAGTAGAGGTTTCGACCCAATCTATACAAACCTTATTACATGACTGGGTGGCCCTTTTGTATCGGTGCATCAAGCCCAGGCCTATATGCAGGATTTTGCACCCATTAAGAGCACTTGTTTTTGTATGTATTAATACAAAGATATGGCAGGACCAGATCGAACATCTTTATTCCCTATCAGATTGTGGTTCATCGAGGTCAATCAGACTAGTTTTTTCCCGATTTTTCTGTATATTGTGTGGAAATAGGTCGATGGAAAAACCATACCACACACCACAAATCACAAATCGATCTTGCAGGTCATATGAGAAAGTGTGCATTAAAAAAGCGATTTCCACATTTTCAAGCTTCAGCTAATATTCCAAAAATAATGGATGCATCGATTTAGCCAAGTCTTTCCTAAATCAGGTTTTCAAGTATAAAATGGGGTTTCTGGTAGCGACCGTGTCGACCAGTAAAGAATGTAATATGTAGGTTTTGAACTCTGCCACGTGAATTCTGCGTTTTTTTCGATCTCTTTTTGTTTTTCCTGTCTGTACAACAACGAGTTTGTGATTGCTCATACCAGAAAGCGAGTTTGTAGTCGGCCACTTCCTTATATAAATCGCGTTTCCTCCACAATTTCAACTCTACCTCACTCCAAATCTCAGACACACTCTCAGACACAGACTCAGATACAGACTCTTAGACTCTTAGACTTTTTTACTCCAACTCTGACTCCAACTCTGACTCTTATCTCCATCCAATGTTCAACCAAGACTCCCCAATGAACACTGACTTCTTTCCAGACACTAATCTCGCAGGCTGGAGAACCTCGATTCTCTGCCCTTCAATCCACGCTTTCTTACCAATGGACACTGACCCTGGCAATGCAAACCCAGCCCTGCAAAAGTGTCCTGAAAATATACAAGACACAGCAGACACTTCCTTTGAGTCCCAAGACTCAATACTGGAGTTGACTTTTATGACCAGTGCCTTGAGTCTCTCCGAGCACTCGACTCTCCAGTCGAACTTCGACTGGGCTTTTTACTCGAACATCGAGAGCCTGGGCAAGTAAATGGACCTACAGTCCAAAACCTCTCGCAACTGACCCTGGACTTCTATAGGAAGCTCTAATCTGTGCGATGAAAAAAAAAAAAGGGGAAAGCAATGGGGAAATCTCCATGCTTGGGCACAGCCTTGGGACCCCCTAAAGTCCCATCCCAAATTTTGGGACCCTTTGTAGGATGCTGATGCTACTTCTAGTACGGCTCTGGGTTTTGTGGAACCAGATCTGGCTTGGAGTAGAAGAAGCACCAACTAAAGGTAAAAAGAAATAACTAATAAAAAATAGCTAATAAAAAATAACTAATAAAAAATAACTAATAAAAAATAACTAATAAAAAAAAACTAATAAAAAAGTAACTAATAAAAGAGTAACTAATAAAAGAGTAACTAATAAAAAAGAAATAACTAATAAAAAATAGCTAATAAAAAATAATTAATAAAAAATAACTAATAAAAAATAGCTAATAAAAAAAAACCAAGAGAAAAGTAGCTAAAAAAACAATAAAGTATACAAGTAGCTTTCCAAGTAATCGTCAATCCTATTGGATGGAAACTAATAGAGCTTAGCTGAATCACATTTACGCACGTAAAGCTTCAACCGAAGGGTACTTGTTTGATGAAAAGAAAAAAAAGAAATGGCTAGAAACTGCTCCTACCATAGGAAAGTACCTTATACACTTACGGCAACAGATAGGAAACAAAATCCATAGATGATGAAAACTTTACTGACTCAAATCGTAATTTCCATCTCAAGTAACTCCTTAAGGAACAAACAGTCCTAAACCACCTAGTTGTTGGGACCAAGAGGATGAAACTAGATTCAATTTGGTATCGTTAACATATTTCATAATAACTTCAATAATTTTCATTTTTGGTCAGACTATCTTAAAATATAGAAGATTATTGTTCTAGGCTTATCGTGGTAGGATATTGTTAATTTACTCACCTACTAGTCGTTGAGCATTTATTCTTATTATATAGACTCTGCAAACTAGTCTAGACTAGACGGTAGACTGGAGTATAGACTAAACTAGACTGCAGAAAACACACCAGAGATATATTATATTGACTTGATTATTCAGGAGAGTATGGCTCCTAACCTATGATAGATGTGGTGAGAATAAGAGTCAGTCGTATATATCGGCATGGAGTGGCTCAACAGTCCGAGGTATCAGTGTATAGGCCATTTCACTTAAGTTAATATCACAGGAACCATCAAACAGGGACCATGAGGTAGGAAGACGTGATTGTTGCCTTGAGCCATATATATACTGATAGAGACCAAATCCATGCTCCAGAAGTATATGATGACAAAGTGTTAGAGTACTCAGATTCCGTTCGGGGACGGTTTGAGCGGAGTTTGTACTTTTGCTAAGCCAACATGAACGTGGGTGGAATATGAAATGCAACATGAACGAGGGTGGAATATGAACGTGGGTGCAACATAAAAGTGGGTGGAATATGAAAGTGGTGCAACATAAAAGTGGGTGCAACATAAAAGTGGGTGCGAAATGAAAGTGGAAGGAAGAACCCTTAAGATCAAACAGGTTAGGCATATCACAATACGTAGAACACTACTATGTTGGTTCTAACTTAGAGATTTTTGGTGTCTCGTATAACTACAGTAGACTATACTACAACACACTGAGACCATTCTAGGCATACCAGAATACGCACTACCTGGTAGTCTAAGTAACAGTATCGTATCAGCACAGAATGATTTTGGGTTCATATCTATGAGTATTTGTAGGTATAACCCAGTAGTGGCTTGAGAAATTTTGAGGGTAAATGCAGATTTCAACTTTTGTTTTAGTATATATTAATATACAGGGATATGTAAGTTGTACCTTACAAGACCAAAGTCTTATGTGACGGGGCCACAGCACCTCTTATACGTTTTGTTCGTCTAAGGTCAGCACAGCCTTACTTTTCGAGGTCTACACGGTCTTATTATTCAAATTCTGTACAACCTTATTTTTCAAATTCTGCACAACCTTATTTTTTAAATTCTGCCCAACCTTTTTATTCAAAGTCTATACAGCCCTAATATCTTTTAGTGGCCTAATTACAACATATCCACGAAGTACCTTTCCTCCGTACATGCTAGGTACTCGTTGACAGCAGAACCCAATTCGGTATGAACGTAGGGCTAATAAAGCAGGTATTACCAGTATACAAACTTTCTCCTTATAGTTTCCACAAACACACGATATGCTCAAAAGGCAATTGTTCAGGTATACAAGCATTAGTTGAAGAATCAACCACCTGTTTAACTCACCTTTGGTGAAGATGTCTACCTCTGTCTCGTATACGTCCGGCAGGATGCCGTGTCCTTTCTTTCCAGAGAGAGCCCATAGTCCCTGAAAGTATATGTCCTGGAACCTTTATTCTGACTTCTCTTTTCCAAAGCACTTTGGCTCATTCCCCATCAAATGCTCCACTGTTGTCGAGGACACACTGGCAGTATAAGAGCACTCTCCATGCACCCTGGGGACTTATGGCTAGCTCGTAATTCCAAAGACTAATCCATCCGCTTTTGGGAGGTCGTCAAGGGCAGTCTGGTATTCAAGCCGCTATTGATCTATATCCAGGAAGCGTCCGACGATAAGTGTAAAGTTGGAAAGACACTTTAATCCAGAAACGTCCATTTTGGCAATGGTCACTTCCAAAAGAATCCTCATGATGGTACCCATCTCCCGGTCTAATAGAATAATGGTGTATATTTTATGGGTCAAATAGTGTAATTTCTATGGGTCAAATAGTGTAATTTCTATGGGTCAAATAGTGTAATTTCTATGGGTCAAATAGTGTAATTTTTATGGGTCAAATAGTGTATATTTTATGGGGCAAATAGTGTATATTTTATGGGTCAAATAGTGTAATTTCTATGGGTCAAATAGTGTAATTTTTATGGGTCAAATAGTGTATATTTTATGGGTCAGATAGTGGAATTTCTATGGGTCAAATAGTGTAATTTCTACGGGTCAAATAGTGTATATTTTATGGGTCAAATAGTGTATATTTTATGGGTCAAATAGTGTATATTTTATGGGTCAAATAGTGTAATTTCTATGGGTCAAATAGTATAATTTCTATGGGTCAAATAGTGTAATTTCTATGGGTCAAATAGTGTAATTTTTATGGGTCAAATAGTGTATATTTTATGGGTCAGATAGTGTCATTTCTATGGGTCAAATAGTATAATTTCTATGGGTCAAATAGTGTAATTTCTATGGGTCAAATAGTGTAATTTTTATGGGTCAAATAGTGTATATTTTATGGGTCAGATAGTGTAATTTCTATGGGTCAAATAGTATAATTTCTATGGGTCAAATAATATAATCGTGTACATTTTATGGATCTAATTGTTTGATCCTTGCTGTAACATTCACTACTAAGTTATCTACATTCGTTGATGATTCCCCAGACAAAGAGAATCGGGGCTATTTAAATAACAATCTGGTAAAACAAGGTGATGAGATGAGCCGATGAGAGAGATCCGATGGACGCAGAGAGATATCTTTGATTTCAACACATTGGCCTTACTCCAGTGAAAAAACCACAGTTTGACTTGAACAAATTAGAGAGGTGATTTTCGAATTGATCGTAAGAAAACGCAATAACGATATTATGCATACAAACATGATTTCTGTGGCTGTCAAGTCCATGGTGTACTTGGGAATCGACGCCAAGGACTTGAACAAACCTAACATGGTCATCTATGCCACGTGTTTCGAGGTTTACTTCATCAAGAGAACTGCAGAGTATTATTTTTAACCCGATTCCTTGAGATACGTAAGGTTTTAATAAGGAAAACAAGTAACAAACTATTCGTAAAACCTATTCTCATTAAAAAACTAACAAAAGACTAACTAACTAGTTTATTTATCTCTAGGACTTCTTGATCACAAAAATTCTAGTAAGTCACTGGGAACCTTATGATGGGTTGGTGCCTTGTCAGTCTGAAATTCGGATCCGGTAGAGGTCGCTCTCAACACCGTGTCAGATGGAAAGCAAAAGATATTAATACAAATAACCAAAAAGTATTAGTAACGTAATTCATAATTGTAGAGAGTTAAACGAACATCTAATTAATATAATCAAAGAATTTTTTTTAAGCAGAAAGAGGATTAGAAATTAACTTAGAAAAGTATAAGATTATTTATTTATAAATGTATAATATAAATTTAAATATTATAGTTTAAATCAAATTAAATGGGCAAATTCGGGGGAAAACCTAAAATAAATAATATATAAAAAGTATATTTTTTATAAAAATGGTAACTTGGTATTTGCTAAAGCAGCTCCATTACCATTATCTTCTTTGCTATTTTTTGGCTGCACGACTGGGGTTCCGACAGTAGGTCTAATTCCAGTTGTACTGCTCCAAACAATTGAAGGAGATGTCATAATCAGACCTTGCACTAATCAGTCATTCGGTAGCAAATGCAGGAGTGATCTTGCATTTGGAAACAAGAAAAACGACCCACAAAAGAAATGACCCACAAAAGAAACGACTAGTCAGTCTCGGAGGCGACTAGCTGACTGATCGATTTTCGTAGGCTTGAAAATACCATGACGGTTCTAACACTAATAGTATAAAAGTGTAGATTGTATTGGTTCAATGGTATAAAAGTGTATATTGTATTTTTTTGTGGTATAGTAGTGTATATTGTATGGGACTAATAGTATAAAATTAAAAAAAAACTTTGAACAAGGGGAGACTGGTAATCAGATTGACTGGTCAAGAAAGGTTCACTACTCAATGAGTTTCACCGCCAGAAAATGTTACAATCAATGAGATTCCATTTATGGCATTGAGAGGTTTACTGGGTAGTGAATCCAGGACATTGGGATCAGTCAGTGATGTCATGCAGGGGATACACGGGTGCAATGATATTCCGGTCCCGTCCAGTTGACCATGACATTGAATATCTCAATAAATATCAGTGGATATCTCAGTAAATAGTGACATCTCAGAGAATGTCCAGTGAAGCTTTCATAGATACAGCTCAAGAAGACAGCTCAGTGAAAAGAATCAGATCCATGAATATAGGTCAATGAATAGTTCAGTGAACATCCACTGAATATCCACTGAATATCCACTGAATATCCACTGAATAGCACAGTAGTGGAACAGGATTGCAACGGGCTCTGAATTTAATAGTACAAAAGTGTAGATTTTATGGATGTAATAGTACAAAATTGTAGATTTTATGGATGTAATAGTACAAAAGTGTAGATTGTATGGATCTAATAGTATAATAGTGAGTAGTGTAATTTCTATGGGTCAAATAGTATAAATGTTATTATTAATACATTATGTCTTACTAACACTTTGCGTTGATGGTTCCTCAAAGAATGGAAGCGAAGCGGCTTATATAACTTTGAGAAAAACGTAGTACCGGAAACTCTCCACTAGAACAATGGTAAAAGGTTCTAGAATATTCGAAAAGGCCATTGTGGCACTTCATGCAGCGATGACTGTGACAAGCGTTTGGAAAAGCCATTGTTACGATCGGACGGAGTAGGCTTCATGAATTCTCTATAGGTAGGGCCCTGCCTCTCATGGATCTAACAATAACAGTGTAATTTCAATGGGTCAAATAGTATATAGTGTAATTTCTATGGGTTAAATAGTATATAGTATAATTTCTATGGGTCAAATAGAATATAGTGTAATTTCTATGGGTCAAATAGTATATAGTGTAATCTCTATGGGTTAAATAATGTAATAGTATAATTTCTATGGGTCAAAGAGTATATAGTATAATTTCAATGGGTCAACTAATGTAATAGTATAATTTCTATGGGTCAAATAGTATATAGTATAATTTCTATCATCATCAGTCCACTTTTCACACTATCATAGCACTGAAAACTAGTACAAGGCTTGGCAATGTTTGTCTCATTCATTGGTACTCATTCGATCAAGGTAGTTTGGATACAACTTGCTCTACAATGCCTTTTTGTTGCGACTCTTGGTACCAGTTTTTTTCTTTGACTTTGAAAAACATCCCCGTGAAGATCAAATGTGGATGGGGTTTCCAGAGGCGAAATATTGGAGTAATGCCAAATAGAGGTTAGTATGCAGTCTCGAAAAGTGCATGATTAATGAAGTGTTTCAGATCCAGTCATTTTGGATTTGAAAAAGATATAAAAGTGCAAAATCTAAGATGCATGCTTTGAGTCCTGTATCGGGCTTGATATAGCGTAGTAATACTGATATAGTGTCTTTTAGCCTAGTTGACCATTTAGAGAATATCAGGCGTAAGCATAAGGTCACTGACATAAAGGATAATGTAGAAGATGGCCAAAAAGGACATTTCCAGTGGTACGCACCAAAAGCAGAACAATCCAAAAAAGTGCCAATATTAAAATAAAATGAGTCGGGCTGTATGGGGATGAAGCTCAAAGTGGGAGGTGAACTCCATCTAATGCTAAATATTAAAGAGAGACTGATATCGAACAAGTCCAGTGATGGATACTTCAAAGAACATGAAAGGAGTGTGAATAGAGTGTGAATAGAGTGTGAAAAGAGAGTAAAAAGAGTCTGAAAAGAGAGTAAAAAGGACTTGAAAGATAGTAAAAAGAGAGTGAAAAGAGCTTGAAAGGAGTGTGAATAGAGTGTGAATAGAGTGTGAAAAGAGCTTGAAAAGAGCTTGGAAAGAGCTTGGAAAGAGTGTGAATAGAGAGTAAAAAGAGTGTGAAAAGAGTATGAAAAGAGAGTAAAAAGGACTTGAAAGAGCTTGGAAAGAACATGACAGGAGTGTTAATAGAGTGTGAATAGAGTGTGAAAAGAGTGTGAAAAGATCTTGGAAAGAGAGTAAAAAGAGACTAAAAAGGACTTGAAAGAGACTAAAAAGAGAGTGAAAAGAGCTTGAAAAGAACATGAAAGGAGTGTGAATAGAGAGTGAAAAGAGCTTGGAAAGAGCTTGGAAAGAGTGTGAATAGAGTGTGAAAAGAGACTAAAAAGGACTTGAAAGAGACTAAAAAGGACTTGAAAGAGACTAAAAAGAGAGTGAAACAGAACGTGGAGTTGTTGAAAGGGAAGGGAAGAGACTTTCCAGTAGTAATCCCCGAGAAGTTTTCGTCTCGACTTTCTCCAGAACAGACAAACAAGTCATCGATTCTGCAAGTATTTAGGTCAAGAGACCAATGAAATGAACTATAGTGACATGGAAAAGCAGACTGCTTCGTCATGGTGTCCCCAGAAGAAACACTCTTAAAACAACAAAACACTAACCATTTTTGAAGCAGCAAATAGGCTCAAAAATCAATATATCATTACTGAAGCTATAGAAAAATACACTGCTGATAAGAACCTGATTAAATTATTCTCAACCTGATTTTCAACCTGATTTTCAACCTGATTCTCAACCTCATTCTCAACCTATACTTGTGCTCACTCGAGCATATTCGTACTCACTATATAGTACTATTTCTTAGTATATTACTATTCAAGCCCAAATAGGTTTATACCAGTCTGATAAATACCGTACACACTACTGAACCACTGACATACTCATCTGCCCATACTAAACTACTCATCTTCTTATACTGAATGACNCTGACATACTCATCTGCCCATACTAAACTACTCATCTTCTTATACTGAATGACTACACACTAAATTGTGTTTATAGACTGTTGCACACTAAATTGCTGTTTATAGACTGTTGCACACTAAATTGCTGTTTATAGACTGTTGCACACTAAATTGCTGTTTATAGACTGTTGTATATATTATTTTTGCTCTTACATATACCGTTTTTATGTTTGCTCTTACCTGTATCGCCTTTCAGTCTTTTATGTGCCCTTGCCTATCAGTCCACCACCATCTAACTTGTATACTCACTACTCTGTCCTACTGGGTCCAAAAATGGAATGCATGGAAATAGGGTTACACACAGGAACTTTGGAACCTCTAAATTATTATCACCCTTATTATCACCCTCTGAGTATAATCATCAAACAAATTTGCATGCTGACTTTGTTCCGGCAGAACCTGACCTTCTTATGAAAATCCTGCATATACCACCCTTGATCTCTGCGAGTCTCCGTCTTCCCAAATCTCCATGTCAGCACCTCCCTTTTCCCGGAAAAAGCTCCAGCACCAGAATTTAGCGGCCATTCAGGACCCGCCGGTGCTTGGAAAGCTCGATTCTTCTCTCAAGAAAAATCTCGGCTTCATCAAGAAAATCCGCACGGCTTGTAGCCTGGAGTCCATAAACGAGTCCATTCTCAATGATATCCGCACGCTTTCTCTTGAAAAATACCTCCTGGAGATCATCCCGGCCTTCTATGACCGCATGGTGGTGCTTAGCAAGACGGATGACATTTCGGCGGCCGTGACTATCTTCCTGAGCCTTTTTCAGCGCTTTCAAACGGCGTTTTCGGCCCCCATGCTTGCTCTTTTGGTCAACTGCATCTTCCTGGACTCGCTGCCTGCCCGGGAACGGAGCACGTGTGTAGCCGTTGTTTTTGAGCTTAATTTGGTGGCCATAGCGTCCCGGTTTTCGGATTGTGCCCCGGAATACCTCTCTGACCAGGCCCTGCGTGTGGCTACCAAGTTTCTGGACCATAACGTGACCATAGTGCTGTTGCGGACGTTGATGGGGGCCCAGGCGGAGTCTAGCGGCCTTCCTATTATGGCGTCGTTTATTCGTCGTTTCGAGGAGGAACTCGTTAAATCGAGGGACGTCAATGTCGGAACACCTACTGAGGGTTCTATGGATGACGTCACTTACTCTCCAGAAAATGCAGTTCTCCCTGTTGGACCCGAGAACCTGTGTTCTGCTCCCGTAAGAGTCCTTGAGGATTCGGAGAAAGTGAGCTGCCAGCAACTCTTGACTCATATCCAGCAGCTTTTGGAACGGTACTGCACAAAAAACCTCCAGGAATACGAACGGCTCCAGCGCCAGGAGCGCCAGGAACGCCGAACCGCCGAAAACACGGCCATCAAGTACGGCAAAGACTTCGAAAATGCCAACCTCGATACCCTTGCCCAGAATGTGGCCTTCCATAAGCTCCACCTCCAGCCTATGTGCAGTCTGCTAGGCTTAGAGTTTCCCCAAGAAAAACCTGCCCCTACACCCGAGCCTCCGGCGGTGGGCTTTGTTTGGTGGAGTACGCCCCAAGAAAAGGCCTTTTACGATGAAGTCCCCGTTTTGGACGACCTTCTCGCCGAAAAAAGTCTCCATACTAAAGCTTATGCCAAGCTTTCTGAACCAGAAAAGGTGCAGGTGTTTTTAGACTCTTTGGCTGGCGTTACCCGGGAAGTGCATCTTGAAAAAGCATCGGTAGCTCTCAATATCTATGTGCCTAATAATAAGGCGACTCATAACCGGATCCTACGGTTTTTCACTGATTCTGCCAAGACAGATTCGCTTAGTTTGCTTGCCAAATTCATCAAAATCAACGTGGCCTATTTCGAAAACATTCTCTTGGAATTGATCACGCAGATCGATAAAGGGTTCCGGTCGCAGATGCACACCGGAAAAATCAACTACAGAAATGTGGTGTTTTTTGGTGAGTTGGTGAAGTTCAAGCTTGTACCATCCCACCTTATATTCCATAAGCTTCGCAACATGACGGTCAACTTGTTTTCGTCCAATAATATCGAGATCTTGATGCTTTTTTACGAGCGTCTTGGAAAATTCTTGCTCTACGAGCCCGAATACAGGGAAAACACTCATAAAATGCTCCAGTTGCTCCGAGAAAAGTCCCGACACGCCGGGTTGAGCCAATACCAACGTCTTTACTTGAACAACCTTTTCCTTAATATCGATTCATTCACCGGAAAAGCGCCTGTACAGGACCAGACCCAACCTTCTCAAATCCGGTCGGATGCCCATGAGTTTTTCCACCAAATCTACACTCAGGTGCTCAACCCGAAGACATACTTTCGTGTGGCCAAACTTATGGAACATGTGGACTTCTACAAGAGTCCTCGTGCTGCATCGGACTTTGTGAATGTTTTCCGGACACCCGAAAATCTTCGTCTGGACACGTACCGTTTAGCAGCTCAAACTATGCTCCATCTCCCGAGCCAGAGCCGGTTTGTGGTGCATCAGGTAGTTCATATGCTCACTCAACAGTTGATTTCCGGGCTCGAAGAAAACGACTACCGAAAAAATGTGTCCCGGACAGCATTAGTCCGTTTCCTAGCCGCCATGTGCAACGCCGGCGTCTTGCCGTTTGAGGCTATCTCAGATGTTCTTTTCAAAATTGTGTGCCATGGATACAGGAACAACTTCCCCACGCCGGACCAGAGCCCAGCAAACGATCCTCGGGATAATTACTTCCGGGTGCAATTGTGCAGTACGCTTCTCAAAAGCGTTGATTTTGAAAGGGCTCGGGCTCAAGGTTTGCTCTTCTCAGGGCTCAAGTCCGTGGAGAGTTTCCTCTACTTCTTGCAATATTTCTGCTACTGTAAAGTGCAGCCTTTTCCAAGGGACATTGAGTTTGGGTTGCTGGACGTATTGGTCAAGGCACGTGATCTAGGCCTTACTGTGGAGTGGCCCAGCGACATTTCCGGTGCTTTAAAACGGCTCCAGGACTTCATGACAAGAGGAAAGGAGAAAGGAAGTGGGGCAAATGAAGGTAATGGAAAATCTGACGAAGGAGAAAGAGAGGTAAATGAACGAGAGGGAGGTGACACTCTATACAGACTGAACCTTTCGGGACTCTACAGTGAAAGCGAGTCTGAAAGTGATTATGAAGATTCTGGGATGGACGAATCAGGAGATTTGGAGGAGTTGGAAGACGAGGAGTTGGAAGATGAAGAATTGGACTCCGAGGAGTCTCATTCGTCAGACTCAGACTTTGAATCGGACTCTGAAATAAAAAACGAATCGGATGCAGAGGCCGAGCGGAGGCAATTCCAGCGTCTGGCTCACGATTTCGCCGTGCGTCAATTTGACGAGTCCATCCTGCTGATCATCAAAGAAGCTGCAACGCCCAGAGGTCAAACACCATTGAAGATGCCGGACCCAGCAGCATACAGCACGCAGGAAACAACCATGACATCGTCAACATCTACACCATCATCCACATCCGTTTCTGGCTCAGGTTCAGGCCCAGGCAGTTTCCGCTTTGTTTCCCGTTCCAGCCAGCCCCGGGACTTGCACTTGCCCTCTAACAGTCGGTTTGTCTCCAACTTCAGCAACAAGCAGGCTCAAGAAAAGCTCAATCGTGAGAAGATCTCCAATCTCATCATCAACATGTACCAATAAGCAGAATTGTCAAGGGGACATTCAAAGCGAGGCATCAAAAGTCAAAGGGATCAAGGGTCATTTGGATCATGTGTGTGAAAGTTTACCAAGGTAGAGTTTTGGTTTTTCATCTTCCGACTGAATATCTGTATCAACTGCGTCAACCTGAGGATTTAGACAGTCAACCAATTAGACAGTCAACCAATTAGACAGTCAACCAATTTATTAGCCAAAAGAGTGATAGCTCGGCTGTGAATTGGCATAGACTAAAGAACAAACGAAATGAGGAACTAGTGAAAGAAATAATCAGAGAAGCGACTTGAAGGTATTAAGAGGCAATTCAAGCTAATCAAAGAAATTTACAGGAAGTCCATGGGTTGTGTGGTTTTGATATGAAGGTGGGTGCGAATTATGATGAACATTCCAATTTTGTGCCCCTCCACTCTTGAGTACCTCTAGTGGGCCAAATAGCAACCAAGGCAATGCAGATTTTGAAGCCCACAGACAACATGAAGCATAGTTTTTTGAAGAGGGAAAAAGAAATTAGAAAGAGTGCTAGACACAATTGCTACTTACTGATTTAATTACTTAGTCAGTAATTTGGTTCCCAGATGTATATACCCAGCTCCTATTTAGCCAGTCCAGGCGCAAAAGGAGCATTGCAGAGGGTGTATTTTTAAGTTATAGGCCTGGAGGTCTTTGATCCTGTCCGTCTCTGCTAGTTCTTTAGACCACTGGGTGTAGGAGCTGATGGGTAAGGATTTCACTGGAGTGTTATTTGTTTTGGTGGAACCCTAAGTGCAGGGCAATTGGGTGTGTGTACTGCATATGCGCGTCATATCACAAGATTATTCTTCTCCAAGCTGACAACTGATTGAAAGCATCACAAGTTTTATGGTACTACTTTGTGCACTACTACCGAATATCACTATACTATACTAATTTTTCAAGCCACTACTGTATACTATTGCTGTATACTAATTTTTCAAGCCACTACTGTATACTATTGCTGTATACTACTACTCTGTGCCACTACCTGATTATGGACCGGTAAGAGCTCTTCTTTGTGGTGCTAGAAATGGCGGATTGGAGGATTTTGCGCTGGCCACTATAATAGATTTTTAGGGGTTCGGCATTAGGTGAAGATTCGGCATTAGGTGAAGATTCGGGAGAGACTGTATTTGAGAATTCCCTACTTGGAGTCGAGTGCCTACCGGAAGTGGTTGAGTCCACTCATACGTCTGAAATCTCCAAGATACATTCCAAATGGTATGAATTTGTATTAGGTGTACACAAAGAATACCCAAGGGGAATTTTGAAGTGCCCACAGTGGAAAGGACACTGAAGGCGACGGTCAACTGAGTTGATTGCATAATGGTATTGATACTCATAGAGACGAGACCACTCGATTCATAACACGTGTGACGCAGTGTTTCTGTCACGCATTGTCGGAACAATAATAAGGGAACAACCACAGGCCTATGCAACAAGATTATGCAATATGCTATGTCTACCAACTATTCTAACTAGCACACTGGAAAGTCTACTAGATTTTAATTGCTAAGTACTGGATGTTGTTTTGTAGACTGACTGATTCCTATTTATAGATACTCTAGAGAACTAACTGCGCACTAGAATAAACTGCGCACTAGAATTACTGCGCACTAGAATTAACTGCGCACTCACTAAAACTATCTACTAGTTATGGTTGTGGTTGGTTGATAATACTATTAAATCGAGATCTTAGCAGCTTCTTCCTGTGACATCGTCTAGGTTAGTAAGCGGTTGATATGATTGGTGGCTTTGGAAAGTGGCATGTCAATATTGGTGGGGATGTCAATATTGGTGGCGATTAGTGAAATTAGGTAGGTTGCTTATGCATTGCTCCATACCAGAGCCATGCGCTTAGTAAGCAATTTTTGGAAGAGTATACAAAATCTTCAGATACAGTGTTTTTCAAAAGTATTCAAACCAGCACGACATAATGATTTAAACCACACTGGCAAAATTAAACAACCAATGGTTCAAAAAGTTTCGGACCCCTAGCACAGTCTTTCCAGCCAAATTGCTTAATGTTTCACACCAAATTTCACACCAAATTTCATACCAAATTTCACACCAAATTTCATACCAAATTTCATTAGAATTTATTCTGATTTTTAAGTCTGGAGGATTGCCTCATATGTACTACATTTGGGAGTCTTGCAGTATCAATCAAAGCTCAAATCGGACGCAACTGAACTGGTTTACCTTGTGCTCCTGTATACAAGCCCTTGTGACGGGTGTATGAAACGTTTTGAATTATTGGTTTGTTCAAGTTTGCTAATGTGGTTTGAAACATTTTGGCTAGCTATTTGAATCGCTTTAAAAAACACTGTACAAGAACAAGTCTTTTAAGTCAAGCAAAATACTGTATTTTTTAAAATGATTCAAATCAGTGCGCCAATATGTTTCAAACCACACTGCAAAATTAAACAAACCAATAATTCAAATGGTTACTGTTTTTAATATTTAATAGGGACTTCACAGAAACAGTTTCTTTTGAATTTTAGATTCTTAGCAATTTTTAAGTCATAAGTACGAAACTTTTGGACTTATTGGTTATTTAATTGTGCTATTATGGTTTGAATCGTTCTGAAAAATACTGTATGAGGCACCACACTGTTGGTGTAGTCTGCCGACGTGCTTCATCTTTTCCTGGACTTTAGCATATGAGAATAGACTACACATTCCACTGTCTACTTTTCCACTCTGTCTACTTTTTCACTGTCTACTTTTCCACTCTGTCTACTACTCCACTCTGTCTACTAGTACTACTCCATAGATCGGACTTCACCCATACGGTATTTGAGCCCATGAGTACCAATCTGTTGGCACCCATCCTTTGGGTAAGTATCCCCTTTGGGTAAGTATCCCCTTTGGGTAGAGCTAGTCACCCAACTTAAAGAGCCACATAGAGTTTATGCTGAGTGCAGTCAAGCAGCTATCACCGGCTGGTTGACTACATTAACCCTGGGTCAACTATATAAGTAGCCCTGTTCCTCTCTCTGGGGAATCACCAAATAAAATAACTAAAACGTGTCAAGGTGCAACCAAAAATCTAGCTACACTACACTATTAGTAGCATTAGTAGTAGTCTTTTTGAATGAGAGAGTAGAGTGTTATCCAGTAGTACATGCTCAAACAACCCAAGTCTAGCATTAAGTCCCAGAAAAACTACAATGCTAACACAAGACACTGTATCTATGGCTTGGATGCAGACTTGATTGTGTTGGGGCTTGTT
>NKZC01000248.1:0-24236 GCA_002374385.1 Metschnikowia borealis
ACAAAATACAAGCCGTGAGGGCCACTCTCCAGTCCAACTTGCGGATGATCTTCTTTTCCTCCTCTGCCGTCCACTCCAATTCGGGGTATTGGAACATTGAACACATACATCTAGATGACAGATCAGTATATACTACATACCCTCTTGCTATACCAGAAATAACTGTAGAAAGGGTATGGCCCTTAAATCCAGAGTGAGAGAAGAAATGTCTTCATATGTAACATTCAGGAGTGCATGTGCATACAGTGTACCAGACTATAATACAGTACTAGACTATACAGTACCAGACTATAATACAGTACTAGACTATACAGTACTAGACTATACAATACTAGACTATACAGTACTAGACTATAATACAGTAGAGCTACGGTATACTGTGGCACCGGTTCCAGATGCTACGGTATCTTTCTGTGCAGTAGACTAAAAAAGTATGTAGACTAATTAGTAGTAGGAGTTGGTGCGGTTTACATTGTATAGTCAAGTGAATATATAGACAAATAGGAATAGAATGTGGTTGAGCCATAAAGACACGAAGTTAGTGGTAGTGGTAGTAGTCAGTATGGTGTGGTTTAGTGGTACACCAAATGACTACCCCGATTTCATGGAAACAAGCAGAAGAGAGGAGAAAACGGTCTGAGAGGAAATAGAGTCTGAGCTTCTTAAGGTAAGTCTTAGATCCGGGATACGTTTATGTGAGTGATTAATGACCTGTAGCTAAAGAGACGGCTAGTTACTAAGCTTCTGAGAGTCACCAAGCAGTTGGTGATGCCGCCTGAATACCCTGGCTCCGCTGTAAACTACTTAAGTGAACTGATTCCTCGCTCCAACGAATTATCACGAATATAGTATTACTCGGGTATAAATGTGCTTACAAGAATCTCACACAACATAGATAGTTTATCTAGATTTAGATTTAGATTTAGATTTAGATTTAGATTTAGATTTAGATTTAGATTTAGATTTAGATTTAGATTTAGATTTAGATTTAGACTTAGACGTTACAATTGTTACCATGGGTCTTGAATGTGTTGAAGAATCAATGTTGTTTTTTCTGTTCATAAAATGAACATCTAGTAATTCAAATAAAGGCTTTGAACAATATAATGAATAGGTACATTTAGACTCGTTATGTAAGCGACTGAGTGAATTGGCCGTTGTCATCTCAAGTAGAAGTATTTAAAGATTTACACTCAAACCATACTCTCTGAAAGACGATTTCTTTAAATCCTGCTTGGTCTTGCGTGACTCGTTGTCGACTCCTATGACTTGTACATGGTTTGTCGTTCTCTAATGGGAAGACCAAAGTAAGCACCAATATAGCCAGCTGATACGGCAGACTCTTAACCTAAAGAACTGGCAGCTAGTAAATGATTGCTGGCGTAAATGATTGCTGGCGTAAATAATTGCTGGCGTAAATAATTGTTGGTGTAAATGATTGTTGGTGTAAATGACTGGCTCCTGGTCGAAGTGACAGGCCGACTGATGCGTACTTGTGGGCTCATAACCGCATGGTCGATCCTGGAACCCCAATCCCAGCTGAAACTTCCATGTAAAACTACGCATGCTGTGTAGTAATCAACAATATGTAGGAATCACTTTGTTTCACTCACCAAATGGTTCACAGGATCCACAGACTATAGACTAAATCTTAGGGGTGTATACAGTGTGGTGGTGGCTAAATAGTTAAGAAGGTGGAATTTTGCAGTCTCACAAAAGAGTGAGACCTTGGTCAAGTCTGGCACAGTATATTCTAGTGCATTGATTAGCCCAGCATTTCCTGGCTCATGCACCGATAGGACTTTGTACACTGGGCTGGGGTATATAAAGCAGTGAGGCCGCACCAGATATGCCCATACCCCAGAAAAACACAGAACTACGTTTTGAAGCCCACCGTTTTGCAACATCTCTTCATAACCACATATTTCGCCACCCTCTAGCTATCACTGCCGTTCTGGTCATTTTAGCTATCACCTCTGGCTATCCCACCACCCCAGCTACATCTATCCATCGTGCCCCCTCTGTTCCCCCCAGCCGCCTGTGTGCACTCCTGCAGCCTTATCGCAATCTACCCCAGATTTACACACAAACAAACCGCCACAACCACTTCCTCCACCCACTGATCTGGTCTACTGAACCCGTTGTGTGTTATTTATTAATTTGTTTCTATTTATTCCCACTTTGTCTAATTATTTTTATTCTTTCATATTGGGTCTGTTGATTTATTAGTTCCATTGTTAGAGCCATTGATTGTTATCTGATTACATTTGATTACATTAGGTGCATTTCATCCCCCATCCAAATTTCGTCCCTTAGTTTTATCCAACTACCTGGATTTATGCACCATGAAAGCATTGTTACTCCTTGCTACGGCCTGGGCAGCGCCTGCGTTCATCCAGATTCCCATTCAGTTGGACCTGCCTGTGCTTAGTGTGCAGGATACTCCGGTCACTGATGTCCCGGATGACTTTGACGACTGGACTTTGGAACAGTCGCGTTTTTCGTTCCACCGGATCCTTGAAAATATTGGCGGGCTGTCTTCGTTGCCTTCTGTGCCTGAAGGTGTGGTGTTGGCGTCTCCTCTGAAGACCAACCCTGATTACTACTATAACTGGATCCGGGACTCTGCACTTACCATCCGTCTGTTGATCTACGAGATGCGGGACGCAAAGGGAAATACTTCCTCTTCGAAGTTGGAATCAAAATCCTCCGTTTCTTCTGACTCTTCTGATGATTCTGCCGATTCCTTTGCTCCTTCTTCCGGGGAACTGTCTGAAACAAACTTAAAATCTGTGGTGGAACAGTACATCAAGGTGAATCATCGTTTACAAAGACTCCCCAACCGTTCTGGTCACTTTGAAGACCGCAGTGGTTTGGGCGAACCCAAATTCATGGCCGATATGTCTGCTTTTGATGGCTCATGGGGCCGTCCCCAGTCGGATGGTCCTGCACTTCGCGTGCTGACTATAGCCAACTTCATGAATCTCTTGGAGGAAACAGGCCAAGAGTTTGGGCCTGGACTCAATGCTCTGTTTGTCTATAACGAGATTATGCGTCCCGACTTGGAGTATGTCTTGGATCGTTGGCATGTACCACTGTTTGACCTCTGGGAAGAGGTTGAAGGTATGCACTTTTTCACTGTGCTTGTGCAATTGAGATCCGTTACCGATGGAGCAGTTATTGCTTCCAAAAATGGCGATGTTGAATTTGCTAAGCTCTTGAATTCGACTGCGTTTGAGATCCAGGAGTTTATTGCTTCTGCAGGTTTTGTTGGTCCCTTACACATAATCGAAACACCCCTGGCTTGGAGACGCGAGGGCCTTGATGCAGCTAGTCTCTTGGCAACCCTCCATGCTCACAATATGGATTTCGGAGGCACAGACCTGATCCCTTTTGATGTGGACGACAGTATTATCCTCAATACCATTGCCGTATTGGTGCTTGTCATGAAAAGTCTTTACCCAATCAATTCAGGCCATGGCGTGGCCTTGGGAAGGTATCCCGAGGATGTCTACAATGGAGATGGTGTTTCTGAAGGTAACCCCTGGTTCATCTGTACTGCATCTGCAGCAGAGGTACTCTACAAGATGGTGTACAAGAAAAGAGAGGACAAGACGGATATCAACACCTCGGAACTTACTTTGTTTGTGAAGATGCTCGGATTAGACCTTGGCGAAAGTATTAGCCATGGAACTCCCGAGTGGGACCAGTTCTTGGACTCAACTGTGTTCATGGCAGACTCGTTTCTTCGCAAGATGCGCATCCACATGAACACCGAAGGGCACATGCTGGAGCAGTTCAACAAGTACACGGGCTTTATGCAGGGCGCGTCGGACTTGACATGGTCTTATTCGTCTTTCTACAATTGCGTGCGCTGGAGAGAAGCAGTGAAGGCACAGGCCAAGGCCTAGGAGGTCTTACACCCGTACACCACCCCATTGAAGACCCGTACACCACGCTGATAGCACACGGGCTTATTCATATTCACGCGAACCTCAAGTGCGAAAGGGCAATACCAAGCACTAGATCTAGTCGGAAAGTTGAAGATGTCGACATTGGTAGGAGGCATTTTTCTCTTGCATGCGGCATACTCCTCTTATGAGCATCACCAGGTGCTCTCGACGCCCGTGCCTCGCGATATAGTGTTGGAGCTAATAGTAGGGCTCATATTGATCAATTTCGGAGCCATCAAAGCAAACAGCCCAAGACTTTCGCTCACCAGCTCGGACCACGTGGCTCCATTGAAGAAGTACTTGCTGCCTATTGATACCAGCAAAGCCATGGTTGCGACCAAGGAGCTTGGGTACTCAGAGCACGAGGTCTTGGAGACCCGGGTGGATTTCTTGGATGTACGGAGAAAGAGGGAGGAGTACTTGAAGGCCAAGGGCACGAAGAATGTATAGATAAATGATGATGTTATGATATCAAAGCAGAGAAGTTGGGTTCTATTAGGTAGCAGGGCAAGCAAGAGCTTTGAAGGGTGATTTATTGGAGTGATTAAGGGAGGGAGAGATGGATGAGGTCCAATTAAAACATTTCTCCATTTCTCCATTTGTCCATTTCCCCATTTCCCCATTTCTCCATTTCCCCATTTCTCCATTTCCTCATTTCTCCACTTACACCAGTTATTAAGGTTACTATGATTCAGAACTATTTGTGGGCAGCGCACGATGTGAAACAATGCAATTTACGAGCGGAATCTCCTGGACAACCGTGACACAAAGTCTTACAAAAAAAAGTCTGATAGTGTGATCAGCAAAAGGCTTTCTTTTTTTTTTTCTAACAATAGCATGGCTCTAGGTCAGCTAGTGGAGTGCGAAAGACTATTCAGCCATACAGAAGCAGTGAGTACTGTACATACAATCAAGCACCAGCCACAGAAAATAATCATATCACGGAAATTTTATTGGTACATAAGTACACAATGGATATTGGATAATAAGTGTCATGAGTTTATGATGAGTGGTTTCGTTTTTTGATTTTTGGGTCTTTTTGTTGCTTATTGTTACCTTCTGGGAGAGGTCAGTACTACACAATAATAGTTACGAATTCCGCACCCAGAAAATATCAATATTTCTACAGATTAATACGGCATAGGAAGATGAATGGTCCCCAACAATGAGGTTACGTCTAACGCATTGTAATATCTATTATTAGTTAGCAAACCTCTCTTAATAATGGCTTAAGGATTCAAAGTGTTAATGAGTTAATGGTTCAGTTGGTTAATGTTGTAATAGCTGATGATTTAATGCCTCATAGATATCATTGTAGACTCTTTAATGCGTACATGAAGGTTCGTTTTCAAATATGTATCGGACGTCCAAAACCACAAGGTAATAAATATTATTTAGGAAAACCTGGTTCTATTGTTGAATATGTGCTGGTGTAGTAGTAAGTGAGAACTGGCTTGATTATTGGCAGTACCCATGAGGATCCACACAGAGGATAGTACAAAAGATGAGGAGCTCCAGAGATGTACCCCTGTTTGAATACCCTCGTATGCATTCACTAGCTGGCAGGAGCAAGGAGTTTGGGATCTTGCAAGTTGAAGATAATAAGCTTTGTGTATATGCAGTACAATCTATGTAAAACGCATAATAATTCCATTCAAGACCATTTCCCCACTTTTTGGTTCCGTATTTTCTTCAACATCTCTTTCGAAACCTCAACCAGCATTTTTTTTTTTTTTTTCTGCTAAAAAGTATTAAAGAGATGTGTTACCGTCCAGGGAGGTGGAGATGTTTGAGGAGAATTGAGTAGGTCCAGTTCTGGAAAACATCCTCACTATTAGGTTTTTTAGTACTTGATGCCTAGTTACTATGATTACTGATGATTCCTTAAGGAGAGGATTATTCTGCAGGAGAACAATAAAAGTGGTGTAGAACCAGCGAACCGACCCCAACAAATCGAGCCCGTATCGAAAGAACCAGCAATCTCGGCCTAGGTGGACATGCATCGGGTGAAACCTACCGAATAGATCGGCCTGGTGGTAACAATCCAGATACAGTCAAACTGATTTCGGACACATGACTTCAAGCCCTATATGGGTAGTGTACTGCCCATCTTGGATCTAACTCCACAAAGTAATAAATGAATTAATCAGGTAAAAGTATCAAATGAATCAATCAGGTAAAAGTATCAAATGAAAAATCATGTAAAAGTATCAAATAAATTAATCACGTAAAAGTATCAAATAAATTAATCAGGTAAAAGTATCAAATAAATCAATCAGGTAGAAACCAAAATTAATCCACTCATCACCTTGCACCTTCTTCTCTTAAATAGGTCTTTAAATTTTTTTACCTTCCTCTCTTAAATAGCTTTTTAAATGTTTTAAAAGCTTATGAATATTTCCCCTAATTGAGTACCAGCAATAAACGTATATGAAGCACATTGAGTCGTCTAAGCAGGTCAATCCCACCGAATTCAACTTCTTTTTCAATATTTTAAATTAAACTTTTTTAGAATCAAATCCAGCAGTTAAAACTCCATCATAGAAAAATATGACCCCCTTGCCTTGCAATTGAATCACGTGTGTATATACATGAGTGGCTTGAAGCTGAAAGCCCATGACCCTTTGACCTTTTGACCATGTCCACCTTAAAGAATTAGTTCGACGTCATAAACACTAGAGGATGTAGTAATCTGGTTTAGTCTGTTTTGCTCTACACACAATTGGTGGCTGTACATTCCACATTGACCTGGTGGAGACCACCAAGGGGTCTTATATGCAGGTGCTGCAAAAGAATCCAGCAAGCAGTACTATTAGCATTCTCCATTGGGTGAGGGTCTTTTTACGCTCTTGCGGAACTTTATATATGGATATTGCAAATAGGAGTTTACAAGCTCGAACCTAGGGAGTTTGTGTGCTGGTGGATTTCTAGAAATGTCTGGTATGAAGGCTAGAGACCAGAACAAACAAATGATTCAACCCTTTTTTTGGACTTGCATAGATTTGGGCGGCCTAGGGGACACTCTAACCTCCAGGGTTTCCAGATTTGGCTGGATGTTTGTCTGTCTGGGTATGCTCTGGTGGCATTAGTAGAGCCATGGTAACTCTCACTCCAGAGCACGTTAGTACAGTTTACATGAAGTGTTACTAGCACTATGTTATCCTAATACTATTATTATGTAGTGAAGTAACTTCTACTACACTTCTACTACACTTCTACTTCTGCTGCTACACTACTGACTACACTATTTTACTGACTACACTATTTTACTGACTACACTATTTTACTGACTACACTATTTTACTGACCCCATACTGACCCCATACTGACCTGACCCCATACTGACTACTACAAAAACAAAGACTACTCCTTCCACTAGCCTTTTTATGATAAGCTGTATATTTCACTCTTGTTTGTAGTAACTAAGAGGGATGTTCGGGTCTACATCCTATGGTGCTACTCAGCTACGCAACAACGTATTTCACATAGTAGCACTTAAGTACCAATTTTTCTTCTTGCTTAGAATCATCCAAAGCTTTATATATGGATTACTATATCTTCAAATAATAATTTCAAATACAAAAGTTAAACACTAAAATTTTAATGGGTAGTATGATCAGCTCAGTGTCTTCGCACCTTATTGTTCACTAGACTACAGACCACAGAGCTAAACACCTATACAAGTACTACCAATAAGAGTATTAACTAGACTAGTAATAGAAGACATTGAATAAATGTAATGAACTTCAATTGAGTAAATCGGTAGGGGCCAAAATGAAGCACTACTGCTTGGAACTGTTAAGTCCGGAGAAAATTAGATTAGTAGTTGTAGGGTGGGCTCTTTTCGTGACGTAAATAATGTTTTATACCTGAATCTTGGCAGAAACTTGGCCAGAACTTCCCAGAATTGATATTACTAGACGTGCAAGAATCCGAAAGTTATGTCATAAGTTTGAGTTGGAGTAGATTACGAAATATCTGCATGTATGATGTGATTAAATTAATTGAGTTTATTCTATAACTACTGAATCTTCTTTTCAGCCTTGGCCTTCATGGTGTTCTCACGCAGCTGCTTGCCCTTGGGTCCAGCCTCCGTGTCCAAGAAAAAGTCCCACCATCTGAAGCTGGATGCGTAGGAGCCCACAAAGTAGTGGTGGTGTTCGTCGTGGTGATCTGCGCCGGCCCAGAAAGGAAGGAACCGGTGCAAAGAGTAAGGGAACTCGTAGCCCGAGTGTGCGTCCACAGCCTGGAACAAACGCAAGCAGATCCAGAGCGAGATGGTAAAAAGATGCAAGTCCTGTGTGAAGTAGCACCACACCATGGGGAGTCCCACAGTGCCCACGCCCAATAAGGCCACCTCAGCAGGGTGAGCGTACTCAGCAGCCAAACCAAAGGGAGCAGCGTACCGGTGGTGTTGCTTGTGGATATACTTGTAGAAGGCTCCGTAGTGCAAGCCCCGGTGGAGCCAGTAGTGCCAGGCATCCTCCATCACAAAGAAAATGGCCAACTGGAAAAGCACCTTGGACACCGAGGGGAACGGAAGGTCAAAGGTCATGCCGATCTTGGCACTGATGGGGTGGAAGAACCAGATGGGGAAGGCTTCCACCATGAAGTGTGACGTCAACACGGACTTGAGGCACTCCCACTGCTCCTTGTTGCTGGGCACCTTGGCCTCCTGGATCTTGTACTTTCTGAAGTAGGGGATTCGGTCGATGATGGCCCATGGGATACATCTGCCAAAGTACATGAACTCGTGCATCAAGAAGAAGAAGAGCCCGGTGGCAAAGATATCATTGTCCATCCAGTAGTAGTAAGCACCCCATAACTTTTCCACGGGGTTCAACGTGGTCAAGGTATCGAAGTTTCTGTAGGCATCGGCGAAAGTCGTTCCATTAGAGAACCCGGAGTAATCGTGGTATACCGCACTGAAGTTAGTAAGTCAGAGCCAAAAAGATTGGAGAGTTTAGGAATTAGACGTTTGTGATAGGACACGGGTCTTAAGATTTAAGATCGATAGGTTTGCCATCCATAGGCACTCGACTTCAGATCACAGATCGCACGATCTCGACACATGGCAATAACTTGATCTGATTGGTCGATACAGATAGTTCATCCAGATTTAGATTGCCATCAAGATTCTGGTGTGAGCTCAGCCACATAGTCTTTGGGATCATGTCACCGTTCCGTGTGACGTTTCATCTTTGCCATAGGTGATTTACCGTCGTTTCATAGGTTTGACCATCGTTTCGTCGTTCATCGTTTTGTCATTCTTCGTTTTGTCGTTCTTCATTTTGTCGTTCTTCATTTTGTCGTTCATCGTTTCAGCCTAAATGACCCCTCCTTATTCCTTATCCCTTATACATACCTAACCATGATACAGTTAGAGAGAAGAGAAGATGCAGTTTATATAACACTCGTATAGACGCGCAGAGAAAAGAGCCAAAAAAGAAACAGCACGCGCGAGCCTCCGTCGTATAGGCTAAACGACTGAGCGCACGGTCCACCTACGCCTCCTCGCCACGTGCTCCGTCTGGTCCGTTCGTGACCAAGTCCTCACCCATTCGTGCGTTCGGAGCCCCGTCCTCGTTCAAGTCAACGGTGACACCAAAAAGAAACGAGACCAAGGAGATTTGAAAAAAGCACGGGATTTGTCATGTTTACCAGATCCACCTTTGAATGGTCTGGGAGTTATTAATTTTTTTATTTCAATTAATTTTTTATGTATTTAATTATTCATTTGTTTATTTATTTATTTATTTTGTTTTTTTACTTGTTTGTTTTATTTTGGTCTTGTGGAATTGGAGTGTAGTTGAAAGCCATGGTTCTCAATTTGTTGGTGAGGATTTTACAGTGGGTTCAGGTTGCAGTTTCAGTGAGTGAGTGAGTACCGAGTGTGGAGTAAGCAAACGGGGTATTGTGTAGAGTGAGTGAGAGAGTGTAGAGTGAGTGAGTGAGTGAGTGAGTGAGTGAGTCTATAATGTGGTCGTACAGTGCTAGTACTAGATAGAGAATAGTGTGGTTAGTGTGGTAGTGGTCTTGTAGTAGAAATAGATGTGCAGAGGGTACAGTGGTCAGTACATGGAGATAGTGATACTAGCAAATGGTCAACACAACTTGTCAAGACGTACTGTTAGTATCGGAGTAGCATAGTAGAGAGAGAATAGTAGAGTATACTAGAGTAGGAGAGTAGTGTAGTAGACTAGTGGAGTACTAGAGTAGTAAAATAGAGTAGTATACTAGAGTAGGAGAGTAGTGTAGTAAAATAGAGTAGTAGACTAGTGTAGTAAACTAGTGTAGTAAACTAGTACACTAGCTGTACGGGTAGAGTATTTGCAGTAGTGAGTAATAGTAGCTCTGATGGAATGTACGGGTAGAGTATTTGCAGTAGTGAGTAATAGTAGCTCTGATGGAATGGTTACCATGGTGCAGAAGATACTGTAGGAGGTGGTGTAGTAGCACTAGTAAGTAGTGAAATCATAAGTGGTAGTGTAGTAGTGTGATTGGTCATACAGTTCAGTAGAGTGCTCTTAGAAATCAGTAAGTGGTGTGCACATACAATGATGTAATACTCTCACTAGGCTGTTTCAGGGTACAATGTCCCTCATGTCAGAATGCTCTATCACATTCTAGATTTTACATTAAGATTCAGAATGAGTCAAAGTTAATAGGGGTAACCATTATAATGGCGAGCACTTGGAGAAGGTGAAATCTTGGTGTATAATAGATATTTGGGATTATCTGATATTTGAAAAGATTGAGATAACGGAGCGTTCGTAGGGAATGGATTTTTAATCTTATGAAGGAACCTAGGAATTACCGTACTAGGTATCTAATCCTATAGGATTAAAGAAACTAGAGCAATTAACAATACAAAATGAAATAATCCCAGCAAGCTGCGGACTACTATACATATTATTAAACATTCAGAGATTCTGGATTTAGCATATAAAATATATATAAAAGAACATCTCATATTATAGATCCAAATTACTTATAGATTTATCTAATGATATAATTACTGGTAAATTAACTAGTGTAGTGGAGTAGACTGGTGTGGAGTAGACTGGTGTGGAGTAGACTGGTGTGGAGTAGACTGGTGGAGTGTGGAAGCAGTATATCCAGCTCAACTGAATGCTAAACAAAACAAGCAGACTGTGGACGTCATTGGGAATGACCAGTGACTTGCTGCTTGATACTGAGAAGTTTTCTGGCACGAACGGCTTTTATTAGAAGGTATGGATGTTCTCGAGTTACCGTTAAAATTAATAGCCAATAAAATGAAGAGGCGGAGGTAATGTCTAGTGCATTGGTGAGTGATGTAGTATAGTGTAGTATAGTAGTGTAGTATAGTAGTGTAGTATAGTGTAGTATAGTGTAGTATAGTAGTGTAGTGTAGTAGTGTAGTATAGTGTAGTATAATGTAGTATAGTATAGTATAGTATAGTATAGTATAGTATAGTATAGTATAGTATAGTATAGTAGTGTAGTGTAGTGTAGTGTAGTGTAGTGTAGTATAGTGTAGTGTAGTGTAGTATAGTGTAGTATAGTGTAGTATAGTAGTGTAGTGTAGTAACAGTACATGTGCTAAAGATGGTCAATGAATCACTACTAGAGTTGGTATAGAGGTCTTTTCATTGTAAGGCTGAAGAAGGACTCTTATAGAAATAGCTGCCTATCTGAACTAAATTCCTGGTTGACACGTGTGTTGTATAGGATCTAGTACAGTACACTATAACCCCAAAGGCAGTTGGAAAAGAGTCAAAAAGAGTCAAAAAGAGTCAAAAAGAGTCAAAAAAAGAGTGGAAAGGGAATCAGAAAAGGGTAAATACAAAACTAGCAGATGACAAGACTGGTAGAGTACTCTCTTTAGAATAATCCAAAAGACTAGAAACTACTACTGACTACAAAGTAAGTAATACTGGATTAGCATAATAATCTGTAGAATATTATACATGACCAGTAGAGACTACTTAAGTCGGTTTGGTGAAGATAGTATAGTGAATTTATATAGTCAGTGTATATAGTATAGTCAGTGTATTTAGTATAGTCAGTGTATTTAGTATAGTCAGTGTATTTAGTATAGTCAGTGTATATAGTAAATAGTGCTGGTATAGCCTGAGACCAAAGGCCAAAGGCTGAGAAGTTAGAAAAGAGTAAACAGAGTAAAAAGAGTAAACAGGGTAAAAAGAGTAAACAGAGTAAAAAGGGAGTGAAGGGAGCAGATACAGTAAGGTAGCAGACGAAGGGAAGGAAAAACATGGTAAAGTAGTGAGTAAGGTGGAGGCAGGATGTATTGAATGGGTCAGGTTAGGAATGAAATGTCATTGGGTTACGGAGTGAGTACTTTGTAATCAGGTTCTTTCTTCCACTACTGAGGCCAAGCCCAGCCACTTCAATGAGGAACACAATGCCCTTTTGATCTCAAACTGCTTATAGTCGTCCATATCTGTATAGTACTCAGCCAAAGTATTCAGCCAAAGTATTCAGTAAAAGTATTCAGTAAAAGTATTCAGTAAAAGTATTCAGTAAAAGTCCCCAGTAAAAGTCCCCAGTAGACAGTGAAGCCGGTGACTTTCTATTTAGTTGAGGACTTGAAAAATAATACATACTGTTAGACTGTTGACTGTTAGACTGTTGACAGTTAGACTGTTGGATGTTGCACTGTGCACCGTCCACAGTCGAACTGTCGATTTGTTGATCTACCATGGAGTTTTTTCTCGGAACTCCCATCACTTTCGAACTGAGTACTATACCTGATACTCCATCTCACAGACTCAGTCATACTCATGGGTTGGTGGTTCCTCGGGCCAAGTAGGTGCGACATAAAGATCTATATAGACAGATCACCAGTACCGGCAGTTGCCCGTATTTACATGATGTTTTGGGCAACTCTTTAATATGGACAATGTTAGAATTTTGTGTATATGATTTTATTATGCATCTATAGGTATAAGTGGTCTTTGAAGGGTATTGGAATGAGAAGTGCGAATTTCACTAATTCTATGAACAGAGGCCACAAGATAATTTCTCCCTCACTCATTTTCCACCCTAAGGCCAATCTTACAATTATTACCACTCTAAAGTATTTATGCTCACACTAGCTTACACTACCATATACTATAGTCCTTGCATATATTACTACCATATACTATAGTCCTTCCATATATTACTACCATATACTATAGTCCTTGCATATATTATACTACCATATAATATAGTCCTTCCATATATTATACTACCATATCCTGTTACTACTCTATAGTGCTCTAGACTTAGATCCACCATAGGTAGTATGAGGTACTTGAGCTTACGCCGTGTAACAATGGCCATTCGAACCTTCACGATCCATCATATGTTAAAGTGCAGAACTTGCTCACCGTCCTCTCCTCGTGTTTTTAAGTATCAGGGAACGAACATAGTGACGACTGATAACAAGAATCTACAGTACAGTACTTTTCTATTACAGTACTTTTCTATTACAGTACTTTTCTATTACAGTACGTTTCTAATACTCTACGTTTCTAATACTCTACGTTTCTAATACTCTACGTTTCTAATACTCTACTTTCCTAATACTCTATATAGCTCTAAGGACTTTCTACTTGACTCATCAAAACACCAATATTCCAGACTACTTTCATGGGATATACTACCCACTAGTATTGTTCTCTATGAACTTCTTTAACCCATGCTACGATAAGGATGTAGTAGGTACCAATAAAATGAGTACTGTTTGTTACCAGGAACTGAATTAATCACGGACTTAAGTTAGGTAGTGTAGGAGTAGGGAAAACTGAATACGAATACTGCTAATACTTAAGATGCTAATCGCTGTACTTATACTAGCAACGAGGGTTGACTCTTAACTTTAACTACCATGATAGTATACTACTACCTGAACAGACTTGCAGTACCAAATTATGGTAGAAGTATTCAGTCAGGTACGCTAGCTGGCAGTAGTCAGTAGTTAGTAGTTAGTAGTTAGTAGTTAGTAGTTAGTAGTTAGTAGTTAGTAGTTAGTAGTTAGTAGTTAGTAGTTAGTAATCAGTAATCAGTAATCAGTATTGAGCAAGAAGCCGAGATGCTGACCACAGAGAACCGATGCGGACGAAGTAAGGGAGATGTTGAGCTTGATGCCCAGTCTTGAGGACTTAGAAGCCTTAGGTACCCACCAAAAAGGCACAATGGAGTGACATTCACCAGCCACCGTAGTCACCACAATCCACCCTCACAGTTATTCTCGCCACTCAAAAGCGCCACTCACTCTACCATCACTTCTCCACACAATTGTCCACACACTTGTCCACACACTTGTCCACACACTTCTCCACACACTTCTCCACACACTAAGTACCCTCACTCCACACCATAAAATACACTAAATACAACACTCTAAATAAACCACACCACACCATCAAAAATTAGTGACTCAATCAATCATCAATGATCAATCAATAATTAACAACTCAATAAATTATATTTTTTTAGATAGGTATTGGTTTCTTAGTTGCTGTTTGCTGGTTCTGGTTCTGGTTGCTGGTTCTGGTTGCTGGTTTCTTGGTTGCTGATTGCTGGTTCACTACTACCACTCCCAATAGTTGATCAAGGATTTATTAAAACATAGGGTGGGTAAAAAAATCGAGCCGTTCTTGACACAGGGATCGCGCTGGCGAACGCACAGAAATGGCAGTGCGACAAGCGACTTCTCTGCTCGCTCATTCGTCTGCATGGGCCGCTTCTCGCTACACACTTAATCAAAAGGCCCACGGAGTCCACGTTGCAGCAGGCGTCAAACCTGTGTTTCCCAGAGCAGCTGGATTGTTCGCTAGTGGATCACTTCAGGCCACTGAATCCATACTCTAACACATCCGAGACCCTGAATGCGCCTCTAAGACCACACTATAGTCATTTTGATTGGGCTATCATTTTAGGACCTTATCTATTCCGACTGATCTATGAGTTTCAGGCGACTAAATGAATTTCAGGCGACTAAATGAATTTCAGGCCACTGAATGAGTTTCAGGCCACTGAATGAGTTTCAGGCCACTGAATGAGTTTCAGGCCACTGAATGAGTTTCAAGTGACTGAATGAATTTCAAGTGATTAAATGAATTTCAAGTGACTGATTGAATTTCAAGTGATTAAATGAATTTCAAGTGACTGACTGAATTTCAAGTGACTGAATGAGTTTCAAGTGACTAAAGATGTCATTCCACTAGTTGCTCAGTCCCGCTGGCGTGGAATTGAGCTAACTTGCGGTTGGAGAGCGTTCATCAAAAGAATCATCCACTGATAGGTCGAGGAAATCATACATTGAAATCGATGGTGGTGTGAAGATAGATAGTGATGAGGGAAGTGAATATAAACAGAAAGATGATGATGTGATGACACGTGAGAAGTATAACTTGGAATAAATGGCCACAGAATACTGGCCACAGAATACTGGCCACAGAATACTGGCCACAGAATACTGGCCCTACCGTACTGTACACTGGAAGGTACTATGGCACTATGTCACACTTTAATGGCACCAGAATTTGTCCCACTCATAATCCCAGCTTCATAGTTCCACAGTGCTGTCCACATTCATGTCCACAGTGCTGTCCACATTCATGTCCTATGCTAACTCCAGTCTTATTGAGAAATTAGATCACACAATCTCGAAACATCAGGTACAGGCAGATCACGGGCATCGGCGTCTTGACATTCACACAAGCTAGATTCGTCGAAGCAGTTATTGGAAAGACCACACTTTAGTGGCAAGTTGATTAACCCTAAGGAATCATTACTAAGGGGAATAAGAGAAGGTAGGCAAGATATTTTTGGGTGGTAATGATTCTTAAGTTGAAGAAAAAACTTTTACCATTTCTTCTTGCCTTGAGTGAAAGAAAAAAAGACTGTTACGATCTCTTGCAGTATTTTTCCCTATAATGGATGCCCAACTAGTGATTAAAAGAATACCAGCAGTCCAAGGGGAGTCGGGTTTATTACTTTTGATTCTATTCCAGTTCCAAATGCGACTAATCCCTCTACTAATTGTCTATCAGCCTCCGACATGGCCTATTTATAGTACCTCTCTTGTATGTCAGTATGTACTCTGTACTGTTCATGGCTCTTCAACATTATAGCAGTCACTACAGTTGAAGTAGTACAGTACTGCAGTAAACCTAAGTTTGACTGGACTGTACGGACTGTACTGAGATAACATCGGTATATCATACCCGAATTTAACACCATAATCAGTATATCCATCCACCAACTGTTCTCTGACGTAGGTCAACTAGGTCTTGAATTTCATAGTCCAAATTTCATAGCCCAAGAAACCGACGACAACTAAATGTTTTCACCTTTATAAGCCCACATCTTCTGTTTCTGTTATGGACTGTCTCGTTGCAGTATCGAGGAGCAGGAGTTACGAGCCCAGGCCCGCACTATAGTTGCATATTGCAATTTACGAACCTGCCAGATTCCGGCCGGGCTAAAATTCTGGCAAGAACGAACGATTCTCAGCAAAAAAAGACAATGCTGGCATGTGGACAGAGTTATCGTGATATGGCCGATTCGGCGATAGGAGAGTCCATAAAGATGATCAGTCTATCAGCCGTGGCTCACAGCGGGACCCCGAAAATCAAGTGAAGATCACCACACAAACCCGTACATCCAGCCTCTGAAACACCAGCAGATCCTTCTAGACCTGCCATAATACTCCGCATGTTCCAAGTGTGAAACACCACAAAAGGCAGAGTGCCTCAGTATTAAACCCAAGGTGCGAGATTTAATGCGAAGAGAAATTCCCCTCCCATTATTGCGCACTGCATCCAAGCCACACGGCGCTGACAAAGCAGACCCACGGACTTCAATAGGCCCCAATATCTGCACCACCCAAGTTGGCGCCTGGACAGTAGGTGTGTTGTATACAGGTCCTCCAACTCTAGCCACTCTGCATTTCACCCATTCTCCTCACTCTTTTCCTTCAATTCTGTGTCATTTCACCTGGTCTCTCTTCTCTTCTCTTCTCTTCTTTTTTTTTTCTCTCCAGTGGCGCATGCATGTTGGCCGCACGCCTCACTAATCTCGGCGATGTCACAAGTATTCCGCGCTCGCATGAATTTAGCCCAAAGCGGTATCAACCCCGACCTCTCATGCAGGCTCGGCACGTCATCTGTTGGTAGGCATAATATAAAAACCAGGGCACTGCCACTTCCTCCGTGTCAACCAATACCTGCACCCAACTGCTCAGTTGCCGAAATCAATTGCCGGATTTAAACATAAACTAATTCAACCTGGGAATCTGATACACTCAGGCTATTAGACCCCCTCAACCTTAATCTTTCTTTGTCAGATAAACTCTTTGTCAGAAAAATTGTTTGTCTGAAAACTTCTTTGTCTGACTTCTTTTTCTGAAAAACTTCTTTGTCTAAAAACTTCTTTGTCTGAAAACTTCTTGAGCTTATTAGACTTCAGAGCTTCTTAGACTAGACTTGAACCACCATGTCTGACGCATCCACTGATTCATTGGGAGATCCCGAAAACTACCACGAACCCCAGTCTTTGCATGATGATGCCGAGCAGGAAGGGTACATCAAAAGCCTATTCCGTACGCTCTCCGGGACCTCGTCAGCAAGACGCATCAATACCCGAGGGTCCGATGCCCTCAGTGTCAAGAACATCTACGGAGATATGGACGACAACGATATCGAGTTGCGCAGGTCTCAGTCCCGCACGGCCATTCTTGATTCCTTGCAAAACAGAGTCATGCGGACACTTTCGACTGCTGACATTGAGAATCAAGGCCACGCTGACTCCAAGCATCGAGAGTCCAAGGAGTCCAGAGACTCTAAGGGGTCCAGAAAGTCCAGAGACTCCAAGGCTTCCACCGAAAGGGATACAGAGTCAGACCACGAGTTGCCTGGAGACTTTGTTGCCACCAAAGATGCAGGAGAAGAGTTCAAGGACGTGGACCCCGAACTAGTATCGTGGGATGGGCCCGGTGATCCTCAGAACCCCCGTAACTGGTCCCATGCCCAGAAACTCTTGCAGACGCTAATCGTTTCCGTGTACTCGTTGATCTCGCCTATGTCGTCCTCCATCTTGTCTCCAGCCATGCCGGAGATCTCCGAGAGCTTGGGCATCTCGCAAAGAGCCGTGGAGTCGCTCTGTGTATCCATCATGGTGTTGGCATGGGCCTTGGGTCCATTGCTTATTGCTCCGTTATCGGAATCGGACCGCGTGGGAAGAATGCCCGTGCTCAATGTGTCCATTTGGATCACGGCCATCTTCAACTTGTGCTGTGGCTTTGTCAAAACACCAGCCCAACTCTGTGTGCTCCGATTTCTTGGCGGGTTGGGAGGATGTGCTCCTTTGAACGTTGGGGCAGGTACCTTGGCCGATTTGTGGTCGGATGACCAAAGACAATTTGCTCTTTCCGTCTACTCGTTGGGACCCACGCTTGGCCCCGTGATCGCTCCCGTGGTCAGCAGTTTCATTGTCACCGGGACCAACTGGCACTGGTGCTTCTATGTGTTGGCCATCTTCAACTTTGCCGTGGCTGCTCTGGGCACGCTTATCTTCCGGGAAACATATGCTCCTCGGATCTTAAAGAAGAAGGCCATTGCCTTGAGAAAAGAGACAGGAAACCTGCACCTCCACACAATCTATGAGATCGCTGATGGCGAGAGTATGTTGAGTAAACTCGCCACCACTGTGCTGAGACCCATTTTGCTTCTCACGGGGCACCCCATGGTGTTTGGCCTCGGCTCGTTCATGGCATTCACTTATGGTTTCATGTACTTGATGATCGTGACGTTTCCTCAAGTGTATAAGCAGAGCTATGGTATGTCCACCAATATTGCTGGGCTCATGTACCTCCCGTTGGGCATTGGGTTTGTCATTGGCACAGTGTTCTTCCAGTTTGCAATTTCCCATACCTACCGGGCCCTTACCCGCAAAAACGGGGGAGTGTCCAAGCCTGAGTTCCGGTTACCATGGCTCTGCTCCTGTGGAGTGGGTATTCCATGTGGCTTGATAATATACGGCTGGTCTGCTCAGTATAAGGTGCACTGGATTGTGCCAGCAATTGGCCTGGGAATTTTCGGCTTCTTTCTCGTGGCCATGTTCCAGACCATCCAGTTATACCTTATAGATATGAATAACCGGTTTGCAGCTTCGTCGGTGGCTGCGGCCGCGGTGTTCCGGTCGTTGTTTGGCTTTGCCTTTCCATTGTTTGCTCCGGCCATGTACGCCAAACTTAATTATGGCTGGGGCAACACGCTCTGTGCACTTCTAGCGTTTGGCTTGGGGGTGCCTTTTCCGTTATTCTGTCTTTTCTATGGTGAAAAATTGAGACACTGGGCCAATGCCCGGTTTGAGAGACGGCAGGCCAAGAAGGACGCCAAGAACTTGGAGAAGCTTCAAATGAAGGAGCAGGCCCAGAAGCAAGCTTCTTAATAGACTCCTTCGTAATGGACTTTTGGGTTTCACATGACTCGTGATTTTCACATGACTCGTGATTTTCGTATCACCCGTAACTTTGGACTGTACCTCAAGCTCAGGCCATGACTCCTGGATTATCACAAGATCCTATTGTTTGGCTGGATCTATCTCCTAATACCTGTATCTGGTGGTCTAGACTCTTGGAGGAGTTGGTGCTGCATAGGGCCTTGCAGCAATCGACGGAGCCCGGAAAAACAAAGTTGCGGCGTATGCAGGGCCACACGGAAAAACGATGACCAAAAGCAATCCACAAACCAATGCATCAATTAATGCACCAATCAATAACACCAGTCAACAGGGATCAAAATGGATCGGATAATAATATGAAAATCAACCACGTGGTTCACTTTAATGTGTCAGCAATGAAATTTTCGGAAATCCTATCATGATCACGTGGCATGAAATGTAGTGCCTGGCATAAAGGACAGCGAATAACATCTAAGCCTGGCTCACTCTAAGCCATGACGTTTCAACCCTTAATTTGTGCCACATAAGGAGTGAGAAATAGATCCTAAATCAACACCCATTCATGCATGACGTAAACCACTAATCCCTTCGCCTCTAATTGATTTAGATGTGCAGAATATCTCATCATGACAACGGTATGCGATGACGTAGACCAGCAGGTTGTGCATGGCCCGGCCTGCACAATGGGCCTTATATAGCAGACCAACGGTAATCGAGCGTTATACTCGGGTCTATTATCATCCAGATTCTTGCACACGGCCTGCATCTAGACCTAGCTTGAAACAGACAAATTGGTCAATAAACGAATTCAAATTGGTATGGATGAAAAGAAATGTCGCCTTTCAGGAGCCAAGCGATGGTCGTAGGGAACGAACGTAGTTATGGAAACATAGAGGCTTTCGGGTCCGGCATGTAGACACTGAGATATTAGTATCCGGTATGTTAGCTGTGTTGTGTGCAAGATTGGAAGACCCGGAGGTTATTGAATATGTTTGTGAAACCCGACTTCGATTTAAAAGGGTAATGATAAAACTTATCGACCAAGGACTGCACATAGAGCTCATTGATATGGCCGTGGATGCAGGTCCATAGTAATGAGGGCTGAGTTTGAGTAAAAGCCAATTAATAGTTCAAGTGTGGGGTAAGGGGAATTGAGTGAAATCTGTTTCTTTTTCCCAATGGATGAAACTGTCATGACCTCTATGTGATACCCCCGAGAAACCCCGGTGAAATGCCGTGGAAATGGGCCGAAACGCCCTTCCCAGTGAAACGGCTCTGCACCGCGGCATGTCAAGGGAAGCACAGCGTCGCGGGCGCCCACGTAATCACGCCTTGAAATAGTTTCTTTTTCACGCACAAAAGCTTTTCTTTTGCCATACACAGGACCGAGTAAACACTCCGAAAAAAGGTCTGCGCATTCACCGCACCCCCTCAGCTGGGCCGTCACGCACGGATACTGCCCCACATTTCGTGAGGCCACAATCGGGAAATAGTCTCAATTCCGAACCGCCAGCGAAAATTGGTCATCAGGAGCCAGCGCAGGGCGGGCCCTCTTTATATCCTTTTTTTTTTTGTCTTTGTACTCGTGTTTCAGAATTGCAACACAAAACCCCCTTGGTCATGTGTGCATTAACCTTGTTACACTAGGCAATTACATTGATACATAGTCGTCTGAATTCAGCCCCCAAACTTTACAATTACTAAGGCTAAAGCACTTGTCCGCCCCACAGATCACAACAGTGCAAGAGGCGGCAGTGGAATGGCCAATAATAGCTCTACCCTTCTCAGGGAGTTTCTTTTTGCGCCTGCATCATGCTCGCGGATGCAGCCAGCTCCGTCTAGGATCGGGGATTTTTTTTTTTCGGCTATGCTCACACACTGGGATTTTAAATTGCTTTTTTCTTTTCTTATCCAAATCTGCATCACCACATCACGTTGCATGGCAGCTCACTATATATATATCCGCCTTTCCCGCCCAACCCCTCTTCGCAAATTATTTTCTTGTGCTACTAAAAATCAACAGACATTAAGAAAATACTTTATCCTCCCTATTCCCATTACTTGTATTGAGTCAGTCCTTTGATTTCAATTACCCCCAACACTTCTTAATCATACCAAATACACCAGAAATGAACTTTTCCTACGAGAACGTCGTCCCTAACTTCAGATTGGACGGAAGATTGGCTGTCATTACCGGAGGCTCCGGAGGTATGAGTTCTGTTCTTTCCAGAGCTCTTTTGGCTCAAGGTGCTGATGTCGCTCTTGTTGACATCAACTTGGAGAGAACCACTGCCGCCGCTAAGGAGGTGCTTGCCTGGGGTCAGGAGACCTTGAAGGGTGCTCACGAGTCCCCTATCGGTAAGGTTTCTGCATGGTCCTGTAACATTGGTGACAGTGAGCATGTTGACACCACCTTTGCCGAGATCAACGAGCACCACGGCAAGATTGCCGACTTGTTGATCAACACTGCTGGTTACGCCGAGAACTTCCCAGCCGAGCAATACCCAGCCTCCAACGCCGAGGGTATCATGAGAGTGAATGCTCTTGGAGCCTTCTACGTGGCTCAATCATTTGCCCGTGCTTTGATCCAGGCCAACTTGAAAGGATCCATCATCTTGATTGGTTCCATGTCTGGTACCATTGTGAACGACCCTCAACCTCAGTGCATGTACAACATGTCTAAGGCCGGAGTCATCCACTTGGTCAGATCCTTGGCTTGTGAGTGGGCCAAATACAACATCAGAGTCAACACCTTGTCTCCAGGATACATTCTTACGCCCTTGACCAGAAACGTCATTGCAGGCCACTCCGAGATGAAGGACACCTGGGAGTCCAAGATCCCAATGCACAGAATGGCCGACCCCAAGGAGTTTGTTGGCTCCGTGTTGTACTTGGCCTCGGAGTCTGCATCTTCATACACCACGGGCCACAACTTGGTGGTTGACGGAGGCTACGAGTGTTGGTAGATTACATGCCAGAATCCACACGCGGCTGGCGATTCACGGCATTGCTGTTTATAGACACATCGTCAGTCGAGTAAATAAATTATCATAAAAGAACTATCGGATAAGTGTATGGTACTATTGGAACATAGCATTATGGTCTTGGATGGCACTAATTTGAACATAGCATTACGGTCTTGGATGGCACTAATTTGAACACTTTGAATAAGCAGGTATATCAGCCTGAAGTATGCATTTGTCAGCCCAAACACCCGTACCTCCGAGACTATACATTAAAGCATAATGTACCATAAAACAAGGATTACAGTATACATTTGCCACATCATAATGCTTCTCGTAATTCTCCACAATCTTCTTATTCCATGTAATTCTCCACAACCTTCACGCCTATTTATAGATTTTCCTACTTTCTCTAAATGCAAACAAATCTGTATTATCCTAAACTGTCCCAATTTTTTCACAACTGTGTTATATTACTATACCGTACTGTACTATAGTATACTGTACTATACTAGTATGCTGTACTATATTATAGTATACTATAGTATACTATAGTATACTATACAGTACTATACCTACTATACAGTACTATACAGTACTATACCTACTATACAGTACTATACCTACTATACAGTACTATATTATACTATACTATACTATACTATACTATACTATACTATACTATACTATACTATACTATAGTATACTGTACTATACTAGTATGCTGTACTGTACTGTAGTATGCTGTACTATAGTATACTATACTATACCTACTATACAGTACTATACCTACTATACAGTACTATACCTACTATACAGTACTATACTATACTGTACAGTGTTTTTCAAAAGTATTGAAACCAGTGCACCCATATGTTTCTTACTTTAACATTACAAAGACGATCCTAAGAGCCGAGAGATTCTCGGGATCGACAGAACATCAATGGGAAAACTACGCTGAACAACGAGGTGCTTACATCATGCAACTGAGACGGGACCTTGTCAAGAGTGTCCAAGAACCCTACACGGACACTCCTCAGCGATATAAAGACCGGACTTTTAACGACTACCTCTTTAAAAGCTGGAGCAAACAAACAAAGCTCTACTACCATCATTTGGTAACCAGCGCAACCATCAAAGATCTTGCTGGAACAAGAGATTGGGGTTTCTTTTGGACCAAGAGATTGGGCTTTCTTCTGGACCAAGTTCAAGAAAACTACTTGGACTCATCATCCTTATGACTACGTCCAACTCTTTCATCTTGGAAATGATCTCCAACACATTTTCCCAACATCTGGTTGTCCTCTTTGTGGAATACCCTACTCCACTGCCATTCTTGAAAAGGTCAAACACATTTTCTTTGAATGCACTATGGCGGAAGTTATCTGGCAAGAATGCAAAATGTCAGGAACTCCTTCAATTCAATACGCTGTTGGAAACGCTGATTCTGATTTCAAAAAACTTGATCTCTATTACTATTACATCAAGACTTTGATCACTTACAGAAAACCAACCAAACGCCGAATCGATATTGATCTTACCGATGATTTGATTCCTTTGACGCCAGATTCAACGTGCAAAAATATTTCTTACTACAAAAACATTAACACGATTTTTTGTTTTCAAAGGTGAGTCTAGATTTTGGTCTATTATGGTGAGCTCATACTTCGCACAGCTATAAACACATGGAAACCAGTTCATATGGACCACCTAAACGCTATTCTTTACAGTATACATTATGGAGCTACCAGANATTCATATGGACCACCTAAATGCTATTCTTTACAGTATACATTATGGAGCTACCAGATTCAAAAAAACTCCCATTTCTTAAAATTATTAAAAATATGCTATCAATTGG